>VZTB01017316.1:969621-1061725 GCA_013397245.1 Thryothorus ludovicianus | reverse complement strand
CACGGTCGGGGGCGGGGAAGGGGTGTCCGGGTCCGGCTCGGTCCCCGCGGGAGGGCTGCGTGCCGCCGCCGGGCCGGGCGGGCTCTGCGCTCCGTCCTTCGCGGGAGCGCTCCCCGCGTGTCCCGTGCCCGGGTTCGCGCCGCAGCGATGTCCCGGCATGGGGGCTCGTGGCTGTCCGGACTGAGCCCTCCCTCCATCCCACCGGCCCTGCCCACCCGGGCGGGCAGGCAGGGAACGGAGCTTTTCCAATGGCGCATCTCCGCCGGCGTCGCTGCCCGCCGCAGCCGCCCGGTGCGGCTCCGCTCGCCTCGATGGAGCGGCATGGCAGCGTGAGCCCGCGCCGCGCCGCTTCCCCGGCACAGCCGGCTTTCGGGCTGCAGATGATAATTTCACGGTTTGCCTCTCAGCTCAGCTGAAAGCACCGTGGAGGGCTTAGAAATCTGGAGTAGCGTGCGGCTTCGTTTGTATTCATGGACCTGGGGCGGTGGCACGAGCATCTCAAATTTACTTGTCCAGAACAAAAGGCTTGTAAGGAGAAGTACCAAAAGCAAAACGTTTTCCAGGGGCCGTGCCTTTTGCATGTACTAGGATGTTCGAAGTATGCTTCTTGAGCCATGAGCGAAGGGCAGGTTGTGGTTTGTTTTCCTGGCCAGTGCAACCATGGAAGTTCTGTCCTAGTGAAACTATACCCTGATCTGCGGGGGGGTTTTATATTTCCAGCTGCACGTACAAGTATGTGTTGAGACAGAAGGTGTAGTCAGCTTTTGAAATTTTACCTCAAATGTCTGCACTGATTTTTACCTGATGATTCAGGATTCTAAAAGCAAAGGCAGATTAGAGAGACAATAGATTTTTTTAAATTTCTTTTTTTTGCATCCATTTTTAGTAGTCAGGCTTATAGGCATGCACGAGAACAGATTCTCAAACGCTCATGGAACTTTGTTCATGCAGAATTTTGGATGTCTTGGATGAGGAAAGTTTATGACCTAACAACAATTGGGCCAAAGTTATCCTCAGTTACATTTATTTTTGAGAATGCTGTACAGGGGGGAACTGTTTCTAGCTTACCCAATACTGTTTAAAAAGCTGTTATGGTGTGTAGATTTAGTGGTGTCTGATCACATCAAGCATGTGAGAGAAGGCTTTCTAAGCAGTTAAAACTTTGCGTCTGTAAGATACTGCAGAAAATCATTAGCAAGTTGCTCTCAATTATAACTCCCAAGTTTTTGAGAATCTGACCACTCTGTTATCTCCATGTGAGCTACTGAATGTCAGATCTTTGTAAATGCAGTCTTCAGATGGCATTACAACCATGACTCTATAATCTTACGTGAAAACTATAATCTTCTGTTAAGTGGTGGAAAAGTCCTCTCTCTCCTCGTAACCCAAAATGTGGCTGGCCAGGTTTTTTACTCAGCGCTGCACTGATCATCAAAGGTTTTTGGATAGTGCTGTATAAATTCTGTGACAAGGCTCAAGAGGGTCTTAAATATTTAAGCTGTGAGTATATCTGTGTTTAAAGAAGATGCCTTTGGACTCTGAGTGCCTTGTAGTGAAAATATCTTCCCCTGTGCCATGAGAATTTTGAGTTTCAGTCCAGTGTTACATGCCGGGATAGTACGAGCTGGTATGTGCAGGCTGAGCCCAGATGAGAACGTATCCTGCAGCAGTTGCCATAATGTCTTATAGCCAGCCATAGGATTTAGGAATTTCAGCAGCGTGATGCTTGAGTGGTCCTAAACTCGCTCTCAAACTTCCCTTCCAAAATCACCTGATCCATTGAGAAGACCCACACAGGAAGCCTTTGCTGTACCACTAGGTACTGCTGGTGCCAGTAAAAGCTCTGAAAATGGGGAGAAGATCCCAGTGCTTTTATTTGAGGACAGTTTGCAGGGAAACTTCTTCAGTGCAATGCAAAATTATTAATTGAGAATCTTCTAACCAGTGATGAACCTTTCTGTAATTTATGTTTTGCATATATGATTAAGCAGCATTGGCCAAAAGCCTGGTGACAGCACAGGGCTCTGGAATGTTTCCCTGTTGCCTGGGCAGTTTATTCATGCTAGCTTTCTTCCGTGTGCTTAATCGCTCCTTTTAAAGTCCTCCTGAACTCAGGAGTGCCGCTGCTATTGAGCAAGCTGAAATTATACACGCTGCAGGGAGAAAGGTGGGGATGTTGCAACTTAACATCTCTTTCGGAGGAATTGAAAAGATTTTGCCCCAGCCCTAATTTCTGCATTAAAGAGGTTGAAGTTTGTCATTGCGTGCCTTCTTCAACAGGGAAGCAGCACATTGTTAGAAAACGTGTTATTAAATCCATGATGTCTTTGGCCTGTTATGCCTAAAGAGCAAGAGCAGTTGTTGGAGGCTTGCTGACGAAGTGGAGTCTTCAGTCACGGTTGCTTATGCTCCAGATCAGAAGTAGCAATCAAAAGGCGTTCCCTTTCCCCTCCAAGCACTTAAACTGTGTTTTAGTCATGGTGAGGAACCTGGGCGTTGTTTATTAACCTAGTCACTCAAACAAAAGGCAGCACTCCATCTTGTCCTTGAGACAGAGCTGCCGCTGAAGAGCAGAAGGTTTTCAGTGCCTCAGGCCCTCGAGAATGGAGGTAAGGTCCTTCACTTTGCAGCCCCGAATCTGTTGTGGCATAAGAGATAAGGGCTGTGATCCAGTTTTTTGTAGTGTAAGGAGCTCCACCTGAAATTGGCATTGCCTGGGTCGAGGAGACTCACTGCTGGCTGAGGAGGAGAGATGATGACCAGAGGTACTGGCTGCTGGCAGAAGAGCCCAGAGCCAGCACAAATGTCTCTTGAGAAATCTGACATCAGGGAGTGGAAATCGGTGCTACCTCTTCTGTAACAGAACGCAAGAAGAGAGGAAAAAAAAAAAAAAAGACACACATACTGTTAGGAGCAAAAGGCTCATGTTTTTTTTAGGCAGAAAAATCCTGCCTTAATTACTTTTTCCCCAGGTCTCTGATAAGAAATGGCTGCTAAAACTTTGCAGCGCTGTCTCTGTGAAATTTGTGTTTGCATTGAAAAGGCTAAGAACCTTTTTAAGAATGAAGGTGCGTTGCCTTATTTTTGAAAGGAATGTCTAAGCTTTGGGTGTTACTTTAATAAAAATAATTCCTGATCTTTTTATGGAATATCTAAACTCTGGGCGTTACTTTAATAAAAATAACTTCAAACTCCAAGATTAACAGAATTGCTAAAAGGAATTAGATCTCAATATGAAAAACAATAAACTAACTTTGGAATTTCTGAACCAAGCCCTCAAAGGCAATTTGTGGCAAACCTCCAGGAAAAAAATTCTCATTTTTATAGCTGTATATCTTCTTTCTCAATTATATCTAGGCACTTCTTTGAAAAGTGATTCTCTCCTTGCAGATGCCTAGAAATGAGGTGTTTTAAGAGAATTTGGTTTAATTTTAATCTAGCAGTAAAATGAATTAATCTTGAAAAGGGGCTGTTCAGATTTGGGATTTACTGAAACTCTAGTCCAAGAAAATACTTTACATTTGCATATTTGAAGAAGAGCTTAAATCCTGAGTCTGTGAAGGAGTAGTTCCCTTGAGTTTCTGCCAGGCTATCAAACTTGCTGGAACTGGTTTTGGACATCCATGACGTATAAGATGCATATGTGGATCTACAGCTTGCTCCTGTGAGAGACCATGGCTTTGATAAGATAATAGCAACATTTGTCATTTTCGTAATGGAGTAGAACAGGTATTTTGAAAAGACTCAGCCAACAGGAGGGCTGTATTACTTTCTGAAATATCCTCTGGATCATTTTGGAAACATGGCTTGTAATATGCTCTTGAGTGACAGCGTAGGGTGCAAGGCGTAAATTCCTGAGCAGGAAAGATGTATGTGGGTTGTGCAATGGGATTCTCCATGTGATGTCGTTATTTATGGCGCTTCTCTCAGATGTCTTTCTGGGACTCAAACAGCTGCTGTGAACTTAATCCAACACCGAGCTCTAGGTATGTTTGAAATTACTATTTTGCTGTTGCTTGGATCATGGTGATAAGCAGTACAGAGCCAGGTTCTGTGACACTGGTTGAAAGAACAGAGCAGAACTTTTACTGGTTGATGAAAACCTTGCAGGGGGAAAAAGTAGGATCTTCATCTTCCATAGCTTTGGTTGGTGGACATCAGGAAGTGGTAGTTGAAGGCAACCCATTTCTTTCTGCTGTAATATGGAAGGAAGGGTGGACTGACAGAAGAGGAAGAGTTGCTTTTTCTTTTCAGGGAAAAGTTGAAAGAATAGAGGCAGAGGTGCTGATTTTTCACTCTTACCTCTTTTCTTCATAACTGTGTTGTTAAATGGCAGCAACCATTGTTTGCAGGAGCTTTTCCTTGCTTTGGTAAAGAGCTGTGGGTTGTCATGCGTTCTGATATGTGGCAGTGCTGTTGTTAAACAGATCCAAATCTACAGTCAGATAAGGCTTGGAATAATTGATGTTTTTAGCTCAGCTAAATAACTGAGTTCACATGATCTGCAAGTGGCCAGCGGGCTTTTTCTTAGGCAAAGTTTGTACTGCTTGTATTGTACATTTATATAAAGCTAATTTTATCACAACAGATTGAGAATTCCAACAACCAAAAATACCTTAGTTGAGTCCGTTAAAAAAAATCTCCTTACCTAAAGTCTGTTTCTGTGTGTGACAAACAGAAAATATCAGTTCTTTTTAACTTCATAGTCAGTAATGACCCCAAAGTGGTGAAAGCATTGCACTCTGTGCATCCGAGATTACTTTGCCACTGCTGATGGGAGAATTGTTCTGTATCATTATTGTCTTCCCTTTCAACCTCAGCACATTCTGGAATGCCAAAGGCTAACCACTTGCAGGCTGATCAGAGCTCCTGGCGGTGCTGGTATGGCCGTGCTCCGAACTTTGTGGCTTGGACCCCTCTTTGAGCATTGCCCAAGAGCATTGTACAAGTGCCCAGCTCGGTATATTGTCTTTACACACGTGAGACGGAAGAACAGGAAAGCGTTTATGGCCTCTTGGAAAGAAAGTGTCAAGGTCCTTGCTCTGAAACAGAGTTTCTAAGACCACTATAAGGATCAAACAGCATGGAGAGGTCCTTGAGAAATATGAAAAGAAAATTTTACTGCCATTATGAAAGCTGTCACTTTATTGACTAATTAGTCTCTGATATTCAAATAGAGAAAAAAGTTGCATGTGTTTGGATTATTTTATGAGGTAACTGTTGTCAAAGTGGTGCCTGTTACTAGTTCTGTTACTGCTTTTTTGATCATTAGAGAACTCCATTTGTTTCTGGACCATAAGCTGGAACAGGCTTTTTCTGTCAGCCTCTTCCTTGCCTGAAGGTTGTTCCAAAGAGAGATGAAATGGTGTAATTTTCATTTTGGTTGAGGCGAAGAAGTATTCTCTTACCATAACTCACCAGTTCCAAGCCCATAATAAAAACATTTGTGGTAAAACAGTGATGACTGTGTAGTATTTCTCACAGATGCTGTAAAAACGCTGTCATCTCCTTGGGAGGCCATCTTCCCATGAGATACCAGCCTTTCTCTCTTTCTTTCCTGAAAACTTTTGGTCTGAGAACCTGTGGCCCAGAGTCCGAAGTTTTAGCTTGAAAGGCTTGGAGAAGAAAATGCAGCCCAAGTAATGACTGAAAGCAGGACTGTGTTTCTGGGAGACAAGAGGATCCAGAACATGAAGTGTGCTTTAAGAATGTGTCTGCTGCTTGCATATATATTTTTTTCCCCACCAAGCTTTTGTTGAATGAAGGTGTGGCTTTATACCTTGATGCACGTTGCACATGTTGTATGAGCAGAAGCAGCAGAGAACACTGGGGCTTTAATAAGTACTTGGCATAATAATCATGATGAATGTGCCATGAGCTCATCCATAAAGAATAAAAGTGGCAACACAGGCTAAAGTTATTGCACAGGGGGACCTGCAATCCACAAGAACATCAGCCAAAAGCAAAATGGAATTGGTGTTGCATGGTTGAGCCTTGTTGTTCATAATTCAGGCACGGAGATGAGAGGGCAGTTCTTTGCTCAGAGAGGTTCCTGTGCAGCCCTTAAAAAGCTGAGCATAGTATGCCTGTTGTCTGTTCTAAGTAAATTTATCAGAACCTTGAAGGAGGGGTTCAAAGTGCACAACATAGAGCAAAACATCTTGCTTATAAGGGTGGCTGGAATGGAAAAATGTCATAAAAGTGAACTTGCAAGATCTAGAAGAGGGTAGGGCCTGCTGAAATCTTGGTGGTACTGCCAACTTTCCTGCAGATCCCAGAAATGTGGCTTAAAGAAATGTTGCTAGATAGCTGATAGAAGTTGCTCAGTTGTTGCCTTAAAGATCCTCAGATTGTGCTCCTGTCCTGTCACTGGGCATAGTGTGGCTGGAAATGTATGGTGCAAGGCAGGCTGGAGCTCTTGGAAGGGGAGCAGAGGTGGTTAATGGCTATGCTAGTTCCCATAGTGCAAGAACAAAGGGATATTTAAATGACGTTAGGCATAAATACACCACAGGATGTTACCAAGGGCAAAAGTTTAGTCGGATTCCAAGCAGACTTGGGCATTTATATATATAATAACAATATCCAGAGTTACTGTAAATAGGATTAAAAATAAATTAAGCATATGAACCTTCATGCTAATTGATGAGGTCCGGAAGGAATTTGCCTTTTGTTCACTACCTGAGCTGTTCCACCTTCTGAAGCATCTGGTCCTGATCACAGGAGGCAGGATTCTCAAACAAATGGACCAGCAGTCTGACCTGCCATGCCAGTGCTTAGCTTACCCTGCCTGGGTAGGATCTTGTTGAANTTTTTTTTTTTTTTTAGGGCTCTCTGAGGCGACCGACCTGTGCTGCTGTGTATGTCTGCTTTTCCAGATTCCCAGTGGTGAAACAGGACAGCTGTTGTCCAAGTGCCTTTAATGAATCCTGAGAATTGCCTGCTGACATGTCAGCAGCAGCCTACATAGAGATGGAAGGTGTGGTGGGCTCATAAGGCATTGCTGTTTTGCTCCATACATTCAAAGGTAGCTCTGTGAGCAGCTGAACTAGGGAAGATATGACTTTCCTGCAGCTTTCTTGATTTTGGTGGCACTGCAGTACCTAACGTATTTCCTTCTTTCTCTCTTTCCATTACACAGCACTGCTGTTAGCATCCCTGATTTTCCCAACGGCACAGTGCCTGAGCACCTTCTCGGTGCATTGTAGATAGTACTTGGGTATATTTAATGAAAACATGCTGTCTCCCTGATGTCTGAGAACCAGACATGTTGCTCAGGGGGCTGCCTTGCTTGCTTATTTTGCCAGTCTGCTGTAGGAATTGAGCACCTCTGAAATCTCATGTTTTTGCATGAGGTTAGGTTGAAATTTGCCTTATAGTTTACATTTCTGTGCATGGGACAATCAGTGTGGTTGTATAACCATTGTTTCTTTGTGAAACAAGGAACACTTCCAGTCTTGCAAGAGTAACTGTAGAATATTTTTTCTCTCAAAGCAATTGGGAGCATGAAGAGTTACACCAAATAATTGAGGCGTGTGTACTTTTAAAACATGCACTGTTTCATCTTCTAAGATTTTCCCCAAGGTATAAGGGGAAGGCTTCCTTGCCAAAATACTGTAATTGAGTTAACATTCTGGGAGGTTTCTGTGTTTTGTTACTGAGCTACAAAGCTTCAGAACTTCTGTTACTGAGCTTCTGCTGGTGTTGGAAAGAAGGAAGATCAAAGTTAGAAGTACCAGCCTGCCAGTAAATTGTCTCTTCAAAAGAAAACTGAAAATTCCTCGGTTGTTTCAGGTGGCAGCCAGCATCAGAGATCTTTTTGACAATTCTTAACCTTTTCCTGCAGTTCTCTTTCTGCATGCAACAGTGAGAAGCCTGGATGTCTTGTAGTGTGTATGGTGTGTATTGTGACTGTAGATATCTGATTAACAAGTGAGGATGTCAATAATAGTTTGAATCACTTGTCCTCAGTTAATTTCTGCAGCTCAGAGAGAATATGGAGTTATGATGACTATGGAACAGTAAAGTTATGGTTTCTGTTTCTTGTATACAGTGATCATCATGATAAAAGATTAAGAATCACTGTGGTGTAAAATAATTAGATGGTATTTATATTATAAAATAATTCTGGGTGTCCTGACATCTGGACATTTGTGGCTGCCTCAGCTTTAGTGCTTTTGAAAGCTTTTGACCTCTTGAAATCTGTGATAGTTACCTTTCCTGAGTGGGCAGTAGCAGGTCTCAGTAGCAGGCATGATCACTAGGGATTCAGCTTTCAGGGCTGTTTGCTTTCTAAGCACTTTTGAGGGTAAGAACTTGATCAAGAGTTCAGGATTGGGGGAATATATATTTTTCTTTGACATGTAATCCAAGCACAGCAAATACATTTCTGTCCAGTTACTTAAAAGCTGTTTTTTCTGCAATACCCGGAGCACTCTCAGAGGGCTTCTTGCTTTGACTGTCTAAGGCTCAGTTATCTTCTCGACTGCGGTGTGCAAGAAGCAAAGCCAAAACTTTCTGCTCTGGTGGGACTCTGTCCATACAGCTGTCCCTCATTTCTGCTGTAAAAATGCCGAAATGAGCCCTGTTTCACAGGGAGGAGTTGAGGAAGGACTATGCTCTCTTTCTGATTCATGCATATGGAGCACGCTGCTGTCGTGTGTTTTTATAGAATAATGAAGGATTTTAGATGGGATGTGGAATTCTGAGAAGTTTAGGTGGTAGCTGATAAGATGTAGAGTCTGCTCTGCTTCTGGTACAAAGAGATTTTGATGCTAATGTTTATTTAAAGGTGGCCTTAACCCTAAAAGGGAGAGATAAAATTGCTTTCATGCTTCTGTTTCACTGAGAGCTGGCTGGCAGAGTGGTTTTGGTGCCTGCTTATCTGCTCTGAAGGCTTCATGGCTGGGGATGGTGCAGTAATAATTCTCCTGTACCCCCTCATTCAGCATTCAGATGGTTTAAGGCAGGCAGATGGTTTTAGCTGCGCCTTTGGACACAGGACGGCTGCGTCTCCATTTTGCACATGAGTCATCCCTTTGCTTTTTTGTTGTTAGACAAAAACAGTGCTGCTCTTGGCTTTGGGCCTGCTTGAGCTCAAGTTTTGGATGGCAGAAACAGATAGGCCCGTGCCCTTCATCCCAACACCAAATTTTGTGACAGGTTGAAAATACCTTAGGCCTTTGTTGCCTTGTAGTTAAGCTGCTGTAATGCACAGAAAGCTTTGTCTTGTACCTGATGGATGTGTAAAAACACAAACTGTGTGCTGTAGAAGTTTGTAGATTAAGGAGCAATGGGAAAAGCAGAGGAGAGGCTTGCTTACATCTCTGTTTTTCATCTAACTTGTGGGCTAGGGCTCTACTTGGACAAATGGGTCCTGGGTAAAGATAACTGGCATTGTTTTCAGTCGCGGGTAAGTCAGCAGATGGGTCAGCAGTTTCTTTTAGTTGAGCTGGCTGCCGCAGACTAGTTCTGCAAGCTTGGCACCCGATAATATTTTCCACAGTATGTAAGGCTAGCTGGTACAGGATTTCTCCTGCTCATCATGTCAGGGTCAGAGATTGGGAGATTGCATTGGTTGCCCCCTTTTTGGCACGCGATGTTTTGCCAGACTAGGTTTGTAAGCTTTGCACTTGTGAAAGGAACTCTGATTTCCTAAAAGGAACTTGAATGAAAGTTGGGATTTTATTAAAGACACAGAGGCATATTATTATTCATCTTTCATTGCTTCATCCCTGTGATGTTTCCTGTTTTGCTTCTTGAGATACAGGTGTCATGATGAGGACCTTCTCAGAAACAGAAGTGGATGATGAGTGGAGATGAAGAAATCATACATTTAAGAAGTTGGCTCAAGTTTCCGTTACAGGCATGGAAAGTTTCTGAGACCAAGCCATGCGAGAAGAACATGAGTAAAGAAGAGGGAGATGTAGACCCAGACTTTCTAGAAGGGATTGCAGGATTTGAGAGGACGCTGCACAAACGTCACGTAGTTTTCTTGCTTATTCATTTACCTGCACCCCTGAACTGTAATACTTTGTTTGTATGTCTGTTTGGAAGTTGAAAAATCCCCTCACTTCTGTGTCTTTAATATAATCATGGCTTCAAGCTTGTTTTAGGAAGAGCAGAACATCGCTGTGGTTTTTATTTGTGGATGAGATAGCTGCTGCTTTGTACTTGAAATCAATTTGGGTGTTTTTTTTGGTTGAAACATACATTGAATATGGAAAAGCTCAGACCATTACAAAATAGGAAGTTAGGGGTTTTGCTTACATTTAATAAAAAGCCTTTGCATAGAAAGTATGATGACAGGTGCTAGGTAAAAGAAAAAAAAATAATGCTAGCCCTCTAATATTTGAGTAACCTTATAATGTATTGTTCTTACGGTGTCCTTAGACAGACGTCAGAATCAAGTATTAATCAATTTTATCTTTTCTATCTGACTGTTGGTCAGAAAAATGTTCTAGATAAGCTTTCTTGCCAGGGCTGTGGGGTTATAAGTGCAGATTACTTAGTATTGAGTTAGGAGAGAGCTTTTTGGAGAGATAGGTTTTTGAACATCTTGGCTGTTCTGTGCAGTATCTCGAAGGAAATGCTAGCCCTGCAGTGCAACAACCTAATGATGCTGTGAACAGACTTGATTGTCGTAAGTCTCTGATACTAAGTTATTAAGACTTTGACATATATGTATTTAAAATTTTAATAGTAAATGTATTTTCCTGTATTGAAAATTGTTGCTGGTAGATGCAGGCAAAAAAAATTTTTATTTTTCTTATGAACTCCGATCTGGTGTCTTATCCTTAATAAAAGGCTATGGTTATTTTTGTATACTGACTGAATATTTGGCCTTTAGGAGTATATAATTAGATGGAAGAGTAAAAGCAGTTGTTAAAGGACTGTTTTTTTAATGAAAATAGTTTGAAATCATATAATTTTAGTTTCTTCCGAATAGATGTGATTAGTGTGTTGGAAATAGTTTTGCAGTGGATATAAAGGGAACAGTTGAGAGACAGTGGCTGAGAATGTGTCCAGCTATTTTTGTAGCTAACAGTTACATTTTTTCGATCTCTTTACTTAGATATTTCCATATAATCAAACTGCTACATCACAATGGGGTACAAAAACTATTTGCACTTTATAATATTTACATCTTAAAATAGATTTTATTGTACTAATTGATAAGTAAATTGCAATGACTGTGAGAAAATCCTAGCCTATTTTATTACTTTGATAGAAATTTGAATATGGGATAGTATTGTCTGTATCATATAAGAATGTTTTCATGGATTTTTAGCTGCTGAAACTGAAATCAATAAACTTTAGCTACTATTGTTGACTGGAACAAGTAAATCTGCACATTTGTTTTCTTCGTGTTACCTGTACCTCTGTGTTCACCTAGTGTTACTCCTTTCATGGTGTTTGCCCGTGAGGCACACTCAGTGTGGGTTCCTGCATGTTCTTGTGGAAGACTTTCTTGATGGAGAACTGTGCATTCGAGTTTTTGTGATTACTCTGTTTTCTTAGAGAATCTCAGTCAAAATAGAATCCCAGCATTAGAGTAGCCAGTGTATCAGTTTGTAACTTTTTTCAAATTTTAAGTGGATTTTTCAGTAATTGATGATAGTGTTTTGAAGTATGGAGAATAGTCTTCTGCACCCCTAAATTTCACATTTGATTAGTGCACCAGCATATCCCAGATGGAAAGTACATTAGTGAACAATACAGGCTACTTTCTGGATTACTTTAGAGAATGGAAAATACCTTTTGCTTAATTGAGAAATTTTTAAAACGGAAAAGGATTATTTTTCTTATGAAACCATAGTACTTTGGATTTAAAATAAACAAACTTGTAATATAGGCCATATTTATTGTAATCTATTTAGTTATTGGTATTAAATTAAGTGATTAAGATATCTTCATATCTGCCAAAGTTTTAAAGAAAAAATCAAATTGTGAAAGATATCTGGTTAAAGACTTGGAGACAGTTTTGATTGAAATATTAAGCCCATTTTGGGAGTAATGTATTCCGCTGTTTCAGAGCAACTCTTTTCCTCACATAATTTTATTAATTTGATGCAATTAAATGTCTGCTTAATTCAAAGTGGAGAAACTGATTTATAGTTTACCAAATGGCACAATTAATTTTCCCTTTTTTAATTTATGTGTAGAAGAGATGGAAGAGGAAATGATTTATATAACTTCTGAAAGTCTTGGTGACGAGAAACCATTTTTTAATTAATTATTGAGTAATTACTTATTGATTACTTCCTTAAAGGAAAAAATACTATATATTCCTTTTGCCTGTGTATTCAGTGTTCTTTATTTTTATAATTATCTACTTGCTCATTTGTTTTATGGATAACAGTGGGTAAATTTTCCTTGTCAATATGACAGAGCTAGACCTTGGACCCTTCCAGGTCTTGCAAGAAATGTGCTCTGCATGTTCTTCCATATTTCAGAGGACTCTTGGCATTGTGTGATTGTCATGCGTGGCTGCCATAGACTTAATTTATTTATTTATTAGGGTTATTTTCTCCTTTTGTGCTTGATTTTTTTTTCAGCTAATTCTGGAATTTGCACCCTTCCTTGGAGTGGTGTGACTCTTCTCGCAGTGCTTGTGTGGGGCAGAGAGGTCTGTCAGTGCTGTGCCACTCCCAGTGTTGGCTTGGTCATTTTCTGCCAGGGGGATGCATAGTCCAGGGGAGTCCCAGCTTGAGCCATGGTGGGCATAGCAGGATCCTGGCATGGCTAGCTCTGATTCTCACACCAGGAGGCAGAGAAGAGGGGAGGGTTCCTCATGGAATCCTCTTTGTTATTCCTGACCTCTCAGCAGCATCCATTCTATCTGTTCTCCTCTGGGCAGCTGTCGGGCTCCTGAAATGTGTCACTGTCACCATCGTGGCTTAGCTAGGAGCGCCTTTTCTTGAGGATGAGGCACAGTAGCCACCGGCCCTCTTTGCTGGTGCCAAGTACTCAAGTACAATCTGCTGCCTAATAACTTCCTCTTCCCTGCAGCCTGTGTGTCAGGCAGAGAAATTTTAGTTGTTCAAGCTCTTTTGGAAGATGAATACGCTCATCAGTCCATGTGTTGTATTATCTTGCCCAAACCTTTGTGCTCCACCTGGACATTGGCAGTTTGGTTTGCTTCCCAACCTTCCAGGAGAGATAAAGCCTAACATTCCTTGACCTGCTTCATATGACCACACACCCTTAGAGAGTCCCCTTGGAGGTTTGCTAAGCCAGGGACCCAGCTGTGGGACACTCTTTGGCATGTTGTATTGACAGCAATTCAATCTCTAGCCCATGTCACAAGATTGTTGGCCACTTCTTTGCTTCAGTAGTGTTGTGAACCTATGGTGAAGCTACCAGGACGTTAATGCTGCCTAGTAGGTGGAACTCAAGATATTTGCTTGACCATCATGCTCCTCGTGCCTCTAGCAGTAAAGGCTGCAGGAGACAGATGTGGACTTTTACAAGAACAGAGATCAGCTGCTTCTGCACTTGGAGGGGCAAACAGGCCTGTTAATTGGCAGATGCCGTGCTTTGCATGGTCGCCAGGCAGCATAAGCATGATCACCAGCCTCCTGGTGTAATATTTGGCTCCTATTCCTGTGAAATGAAGCCAAGGTCACAGCTTTCATTGCTGTTTCCCCCTTTATATCTCTATTACTGCAATGCTCACAGGGAAAAAAAAAGCAGCAAAATTTCCATTGCCAGAGTGTACTGGCCTCATCTACTTCCCTTTACCCCCATAACCCTGGTTTACACTTCTGTGAGTATCATTGTCCCTCCTCTCTTTGGTTATACCCCTGGTCCTTTCCTCCTTTTCACATTCAGCTAGCTCATTCAGCAATGCTTGGTCCTCTGTCCTGTGGGCCATGCTGATTTTGGAGGTTGGCAGTGAGAGCCAGCCGGTGTGGTTTGGCATGTTGATAGCTACTCCCTCACTCCAGCTCTGTTGGAAGAAAGGGGGTTGCTGGACTCAAGGGAGCTCCAGCCATCTCTTCTGGCTCAAACAGAAGGCTCCACAGTGGTTGTTCTCTGAAACCCAAACTGAAATGGAAATGGCAGGCAATCTGGGGCTGGACGTGTCAGGTTTCCTTTATCTGAAAAATTTGCATTGTTGACTTTTGGCAACCACACTCTGGCTTTTCACCAAGGGCATCTTTGCATAAGCCTCTGAATTTGCAAAATACATATTTTTGAATTGCCACAGGAGTGTTTCATGGGCAGTTTTTATGTTCTGTGTAAAGTCAGTACAGGTCTGTTGGTATTTCAGGATAAAGCTCCTTGAGTTGTCAGCAGTAGCCAGGGCTTTTGTAGTGCTGTGCCCGTGCTGATTGGGTTTTTTGGATATGGATCTGGGGAGTGGAAGATTAAGCTCAGGGTGGCTCAGAAGAGCAGCTCACCCTTTTCCTTGGTCTTAGTATGGACCTGGGTGTGCTCTAGTCTCTGGTCAGTGTGCTGGAGTCACAGGCAGTCCAAGCCCAGTTCCCAGGATTAACTGGGGCAGTGCTTGAATCAGCGCTGGCCTGAGCCTTGCTCCTTCAGGATTGCTCTGCTGCCTTTGAACTCCTCCTGCCTTGACATGGGCTTGTGCTGTGGTAGGGCTTGGAGTCAGCATGGCTCTCTCAGGCCACACAGCACCCGGAGCCTGTGTCATCCTCTGTGCCAGCCTTGGCCTCCAGCAATTCCACATGTGGGTTCTTCCCTTTCATTTCCCAGGGCTGGCTCACTCAGTAGACAAGTGTGATCTCAAGCAGAGTCACATGCTGTAGCATGGCAGCTCTCCATGCATGCCTGTGCAAGCACAGCTAATTCACCTCGACCACTGGGAGTGGAAGTCCCCCAACTGGGGTGGGATGTCCACAAGCTTGCCAGAAAAAAAGGAATGCTTGGGTGACAGGGTGACAGAGTTCAGAGCCATCAAGAAAGCCCATCCAAGGGGTTTGATTCCTTAGAGCAGAGGATTTGCTCTATCCTTGAATGCTAAATAACTTCTTGATTTTTATATCTACTATATTAAACTTTCCAGAGAGTCCTTGAGATGGTTTTTCTCGCAGTGAAATGTGAATGCATCTCTTTTGGAGATTATCCTGATAGATAACAGAATGTTTTGGAGCTTGCTATCCAACATGCAAAAACAGATGTGCTTTTTTACTGGCTCTTCTTAACTTAAACTGTGTTTGCAGCTCTCTGCAGAGCAGATTCTCAGTTTTGTTGGTTTTCATTGAGCATAATAGAATAGCCAGAGCACCAAGAAGAGATGCTTTGTTTGGTAGAACCGTGTTAAATCTCAGTCTCAAGGACCTCAGAGCTGATTTCCAGGTAATGGTTGGCCTGTGATGGTGTCCTGCTTAAAGGCCCCCATGGTGGAGATGGCCATGGGTGCCTTCAATACCAGAAAGAAGAGAGTATTAGAAGAGCTGTAATTCTTTGAGGTACAATGGACTGCCATCTGCCACCCATTTTCATTCCTCCTCATTAATTTTATTTTCCTTGTTTATAGGTTGAGGGGGAATAAGTATTCCCAGGCAGGGTCAAGGTCCCCAGTTCCAGGTGCTTATGGCTCCCTGTTTTAGGGTACCAGCAGGTACGTGAGAGCCCAGAAGCTCCTGTGGCTGGTCAGTAACCTTATTTAAACTGGCACAATGTAACTAGAATAACATCTTGAAGCTGTTGGGTGTTTTTATTGTATTTCTGTTCCTGACGAGATGCATTTTACAGGCATTCAGGTTCCGGTTCTTACAGGTTTTTATGTTAGAAAATTATACTCATCCCCCATTATTTTCTATTCAAAATGTATGTGTTGTAACATATGAATAATCATTTACATGTGTAGCCCTCCAACCTGAATGGCAAAAAAAGGCCAGTTACCTTTGATATAAAAGTTGCACTGAGTTGCAAAATTAACTTTATTTTAGTGGTCACTGGGAAATGAGAACCTGGGCATCTTTCAGAAAATAGCTGATGCAGAAATGGAAGACAAAAGGAGTTTAAAATTAAATATTTAAATTGGCTTGTCCTATTACATTATTAAGCCTGAATATAAATCTGCCTAGCATGAGTTTGTTGAATCAAACAAGGATCTATCAATTGTGGATTTACCAAAATAAATTACAATTAAAATCAAATTATGATATCTGATCGAGATTGTAATTTATCATTTCTACAAATATTTGATTTGATGGGAACCAAACTGGTGCTGCCATTTCCAAAAACCAATCCTCGTAATTTATTCTGTGGTCTTATAAATTTTCCTTTGCTTGCTTCTTTAGTGGTATCCCAAATTATAACTCTTTTTAATGGTCAACCTATCTTGGCTTGGATTTTCCCATGCCTGAAGTCCACAATGCTGATTTAGCAGAACAAGAACTTTGAAGATATTTCCTTTTCTCTGTGCTGTTTATTATATCCTTTGCTTTGCGTGTAGACCGAGCTCTGGAGCTTAGGTCAACAAGAAGCCACCGTTGTGGCCAGGCTGGCTCGTGGGAAGCAGCACTCAAATGGTTCCAGTCTGGAGAGCTCTCCTGGGTCCGAGATGCTTCCCACAGGTCAGGCCAGCAGCTCCTGGGGTTTCAAATTGAAGTAGAGACCTCTCAAAAAACACTTCCCCTCGGCAGTGTTTTTACCTGCACACTGGTGGTGGTTACTCTAGGCTGGGGGAAGGATCCTTTAAAGACAAGTAGGATGGATTTAACACTTACTGGGACCCTTCGGGTTGGAGGCGGACGTCAGCTATAAAGAGAACATGAAATAATATTTTGCAATATTTTTTTTATTTTACTTTATGAAGTTAAGTGCTACAAGAAGTTTCTGTGCTTGTTTATTCACTTTCTTAAAACATTAGAACCCAGATCTATAAATACAGGCTGACTTAATGTTTACAATTACGGTCGCTCTCACTTGAATTGATTGATCCTACTTGTTAAAAAAAAAGTAAGAAAAGATATTAAGATATATAATCTGCAGGAAAAGATTAATGTACTTGTTAAAATACCTTACTTTTGTCTGTAAGGGAAAGCCACTGTGAAAGTGTTAGCCTCTCAGTTCTCTGAAAACTGGAAGCCTGTTTGCCAGCTATTACAAATGCAAAAGGAAAGACATCACAACCAGAAATAAGAGGTGTAGCTTTTCATAAAGGTTGCAGCTATATCACAGACTTAATTGTAGTTGAGTGTCGACCTTAAATAAAGAATCGGCATTTCTTAAAAATAATCATGGCCCAATAGATATAATTTTTTTTGGGGGGAGGAGGGGATTTTAATGTAATTTCTTCATTGCAGATTTCTGAGTTGGAGTTTTGCCTGATTTCTTTTTAGAAGGTGATGTAGGCTTGCTAATCCATGTGAGTTTTTTTAAGAAATGTAAAACACTTTTCAGTTTTACCAGATAACCCTTGCAGATGTGCAGCTGAATTTAACCAATTCAGAAAACTTTTGGCTTCCTGTTAGGAAATATCCTTTATTCAAACTTGAAAAGATAGATGAGGGAAGGATTATGTTTCCAAGTCCGTGTTTACAAAACTGAATTGATTTGGTTTTTCTCAAATGTTCAGGATGCAGAAAATTTGCAGATTTAATTTTTTTAAGTTGGAATATCATTACACGCATTTTAGTGACTCAGAATGGAGTAAAACCTAGCAGATAAATTTATAAACCATAAATGTGTCCAGATAAATGTTTGTCAGATTTTTAACTGTGACAATGCAGTTTTGATTTTAATTCCTTTTTGCTGAATATGATAACTTAATTGCTTTATATATAGTCTTAAAGCAAATATTTTATATAAAGCTAAGCTGAGTACTTTTAGGCAAACATTAGTTTTGCCTTGACTTATGTGCAAAAATGTTTCCCACTTAAAGGAAAGCGGTTGAAGGAATCTGGATTGGGTAATTTAGGCTGAACTGTTGAAAGTGAAGTTGTTTGCTTAGGCATCGATCCAGTCAAAACTTGTGCACATCTTTAACTTTCTGCAGTCTGTGTAGCCTGTGGGACCTCTACTGACATGGATAAAGTAGCAAGCGTGCAACATCATTCCCAAATTGGATGTACATACCCTACTGTCACATGCACTTGAATTAAAAGTGCATTTAAGTGTGCTCGCAAATAGAAGATCTGGGACTCCTCAGAGATTACCTGATCTCACCAAAACGCCCAGCTGACAGTCAAAAATGAGATTTCCTTTCTTGTCTATGCCTATGCCTGGGGGTGGAGGGGGGGGAAGGGAACGTTTTGTTGCTTTTAATACGAGCTTCATTGGATTGGTTTGTCTCTCTGGTGCAGTCATGACGCAGTGTTGTGTTTTATCAGTGCCCACCCCCAGCAGAATTCTTTGCTTAAGAGGAGGCAGATTTTCACCTACTGAATAAGAATCTGGACTCGCATTGATGCTTCTCAGTGTTGTCTTGTGTACTCTCCCGTGCCAGAGTGAATTTTATCCCCGGACTGCCTGGTGTAAGTTATAGCCCTCTTTCTACCCTCTGAAAGTTTGCATGTTCAGATGTGACTGTGCTGAATGACAGGATGTCTATTTTAGACTTCAATCCATATTTCCAATCAGGAGGGAAGGTTGCTAGAAGAACTTAGCTCCTTTTTCTCTTGAAACAGCTTTTAAATACTGGGTGAGTTTTAAAGACTTCTCTGCATGGTTTTCTTTTATAAAACGTGTTTTCTGTAACCATGAACATTTGTTTTCCCTGAATAGATGTTGAAAATCTGTAGTTTTGAGTCATAAAAACTACTTGCCTGTTAGAAAGACTGTTCACTCACTGAAGGGTCAAATTGTCCTTTAGTTAGAGAAAAAGATATTATCAGCAAATGCATGAGAACTTGTTGATTCTTTACCTTTCTTACTTGTTTGTGGAAGTGCTTAAAGTGACTGCTGTCTGTGTTTTTAGTGAATGTTTTCAGCAATAAAATCTCATGCTAGATATTTTATATCCATTTTTGACCTTTAAGTGGTGGGAACAAAAGATTGATAGGGACTGAGGAAAGGAAGCATCCTCTGGAAGTTTTGGGAGCTGACAGTGACAGTCCCTCTCTGCAATGTTAAACTGGATGGGAATCCTTGGAAAGCTATCAACTTCAGTCTTGTTTCCATATCAAGTAGTAGCATGAAGTATGCTTGAACACATTGTGAATGTGTTAAAATAGGAACTGATTGATACAAAACCTGCTTCTGCTGATGTGGTAATTGATTTTTTTTTTTATAGTAAGTTGGGAATGCTTTTTGTGTACTGGAGCATTAAACTTGCATAATGTTTGGCCTTGTGACAAGTCCTGTGCATGTAATTTAGGGCCATATAGGGATGTTCTCAGTCTTGAACCACTTGATTCAATACCACCTTTCATATCATGAATGTAGCGTTAGTAATTTAAAGTAAATAATTTGTGAGCCTTATGGCCTGAGCATGAACTGGAAATGATAAGGACTATTGATATGAACTGTGTTAGTAGCTCTGGTTATAAATCAGGCTTGGTTTCCATGCAGTGCTGTGTTTAGTACCCACATCTGGCCTGAGTTTATACACCTAGGTGGGAACTGCTTTTTTTATATAAAAAGCAACATACAGAAATAGAGAGGATATGGAGTGACCTCCCAGAAGCTGCTGTCTGGTAAGCAATTTAGACAGACTTTTCCACCACTGGTAACTGGAAGTGAACCTGCCTGTCAGTACAAATTCAGTGCTGCTGTCAATCATTAAACATCTCCTGTTTTCAACACGACAGAGGAAAAGAAATTGTCCTCCCTTGTCTGCCTTGCCATAATGCAAAGCAGAGTAGTCACAAAAATTATTTTAGGAAATGCTGCACTAGCTGCTATCCTTTGATTTTTGTTCATACTTGGGCAACAACAAAAGGACATCGCAGAATCTCTGTCCCATCCAGAGCAGATCTCTGTCCCATCCCATTTCAGCTGCAGCGTGGGGCAACTTCTGAGAGTAGGAGAGCTGCATACAGCATGATTTATATCTGGGATGAGCTGCATACCTTTCAGTGTTTCACAAGTGCTGTAGGTTCTTCCCTAATTTTTGTTAAAGATTAAAGGACATTTATTGGAGCTCTGTTTGTTTCTTTATGTCACATAATTGTACTGCTTGAGGGTAATGCACTCTGATTGCTTCCCTAGAATTTGAACTTAGTCCTGAGCTTTTATTTATCCATTCATTCCTGCTGTTCGATACTTCTCTGTTCTCTTTAGCAGCAATTTGTTCAGCAAAAACAAAAATCCCCAAACCTCAACATCTCTGATTTTCTAACTAAGTTTTTTTTTTTCACTAAAACTTGTCTCGGCTTAGTAGTGTACTGTTAATAGCTTCCAGGAGACCTGTCTTAGTAAACATCCATATATAAACATGTCCTAAAATGATCTTATGATTACCATGAGATCCTAACTTTTTCCTGAGGATTCACTTGTCATTGTGCATAAATCGAGGTGCTTTTTTACCTAGGTTTTGTTCTCATCTCTCCCTTAGGGAAGAAATGGCACTCTGTGTTGACAGAGTTATAACAAGCTGTTTAGTTAACAACAAAATACAGTCCGAGGGGGGTGTCTGGATCATCTGCCAGTGAGGCAGAGGGACATGCTTTGCATTTCCAAAAATCAAATTTTTCTCATTGAGGTGCAAGTTTCTAAGCCTGCTTAAAAGGCTTCAACTCAAACCTTGTAAGTATGGTACACTGACTGTGGACCATAAGAAAAGTCTGTCAGCTAAAAGACTTGCCTTAATGCAGAATTAGCTTCTTACAGCTTGAAATGTCATCTCTATGCATTTCTCTCCACTCTAACAGCCATCAGAGATGCACGCTCCAGCTTCAAGTCCTGCAGCTCCCTGGTCATAACACAATTCCTCTGCCCTGCTAATGCCCAAGTGTGAGTTTGCAGCAAGCCAGAACAGGTTGGGCTGGTTCAGGAAGAGTTATCCAAAGCCTGAATAGGAAAATGTACTTTTCCATCCAGAGTCTGCTGTGATAGCATGGCACACCTGACTGCAGAGGTGGTATCAGTCCCAGAGGTAAATGGGAGATCTCCCAGCACCCAACAGGTCAGGCTGATTTGCATTTGGGTTGCATAGAGGCACATTGATGAAGTAAAGTGAGAACAGGAGAGACACAGGCTGGTGACTTCCAGGTGTCACACATGGAGCAGATCACCGGCCAATCCCTACTGCATGGTATTTTTCCAGTTTCTTGTTCATCCCAGTAGCAACATGAAATACCAAAGGCTCTTGGGTTGCATTAGGTGATGAGGGGCATAGCTCAGCCCGTCTGAGCATGCCAAATGTATTTTGGGCTCTAGAGAGAAACATGCTACAAGATTTAGTCTGTATTTAGTCACTGGCCTGCCTTGCAGGATATTTTTGCATTTGTGAAAACTTTCTCAGCAGAGATGTGCCCTTTTTTTTCTTTCTTTTTTTATAAGCATTTAAAATCTCTCACCATTTTTTAAGGTTGAAAGTAGTAACACCTAGCCATTCAAAGGCAGCCTACATGTTAATTTTTAAACCTGTGTTTATTCCTTTTTTGCTTTTGATTTCCGTCTTGTTAAAGACACAGCTTGGCCACTGCTGTGCTGTTGCTTGTGCCAACACAGTGGACATCAAGTTGAGCCTCTCAAGTTTTGGAGGAAGCTCTATTTTGAACCATCACCTTGCATAAAATGACAGGAGAGGTGACTTCTTACTTAAGACATCCTTTTCTCCAGAGGCCATATATCGAATTTCAGAGGGAGGGAGTTCATGTAGCTGCCTCTCTGAGCCCTTTGCCAAAAGCCCTGCTGACAGTCTCTTGGAGACTCTTTGGCCTTCATGGGGCAATTTAGGAGCACACACACACAAACACTTGAAGTCTTAATTTCTTTGGGACCATCTGGAGGAGTTCACCCCACCCTCTCCCAGGGAAGCTAATAAAGGCAACCTTGTGACTTAGTGGTTTATTTTGGGAAACTGCAGGAGCTCGCTGTGGCTGGAGGAGCCAGATTTGGCAAACATTGTCCCATGAATTCTGTTGTGGTGGGGGAATGTCACAATTTGCTCTTTCTGTCAGTCCCAGGAACTGGATCACCACAATAAATTGGTAGGTTGGTTGATAAGTGGAGAAAAGACAGATCTCATTTGGGAATAAGGTGTGCTTTCATCTAGCTGGTCCAAAGAAATGGGTATTGTATAATCACAGTCTGTGGATGCATGCATGGACCTCAGTCAGCTTTGCCCATTTTCAGGAGAAGAAATTGGGGCACTGAGGCTAACTTGGCAAAGGTACTGTGGAAATGCATGCAGGATGAAGAATTTAATCAATCTCCAGGATCAAGGAAAGACCCTGGTCCAGTACTTCATCTCCTAGCAAAAATTTGACATGCATAATAGAAATTTTTTAACAAATGCTTTTAGTGGGGTTTTGTCTTCATTCATAGGCAAACAAGTGCTAACTATAATTGTTTTTTCCAAATATCATTAGCCTTTTCTGTTTCTGTCAAGTCTTTTTCCACTCCATGGACTGAGTGCTCATGAATTATAAAAAAGCAACAAGTCTTCAAACAGGAAACATACTTCGGTACTTCATTTTCTCATGTTATCTCATAGTATAAAAATCCTTATACAAATGTTTTTAGCCATTAGGACCTTCTGAAATGTTATTTTAGAGTGTAAGGCATTCAAGGATTGATGTCTGCTCCATGTCTGGAAAAGACTGGAGCAACAGTTGTTCAGCCAGTTTGGAGCCTGCAGAAAAAAAGAGGGATATCTTTTTGCTGAATATGTGTATGTAGAGAAAGCATCAATCCTTGACATGAATTTAAGAGTTTTCTAGGAAACACTTATGGAGAGATGTTTTATTTTCCTCTTGGTGTTGTTCTCAAGTATCCAGCACCTCAAGAGTATGCAAAATCTTTTAATTTTTAAATTTTGCTGTTATTTCAGGGGTTTCAGAGACCCTTTGTCCTTGCTACCACAGGACCCAAATTGCTTTTGGGTCATAGAAGGAAATTAAGCATGATCTTTTAACTGCATGTGGGAATATTGTATGAAATTGAAGTGACTGTGGGGAAATAGAGAGTGAGCAGGAGGTGAGCTCAGGGCTTTAATCTGACATCCCCTGCTCTCTAGGAGTGCTCTTCAGAGAGGTGGAGTTGGCTGATGCATGTTTGGTGCTAAATGTTTGTTTAACCCCTTGCCACAGGACCACAGGACGTCTTTGTGGTGGCCAATAACAGAAGAGAATTTGGCCTTGGAGGAGGCAGGTGGTTTGGGAAAATTTGCTTCTAGCTTTTGACCATCTTCATGTCACTGTGGCCTTATCACCTTGTTTAGCAGTCTTTTGGATGATGAAGGTTTTGTTTTTTAAAACTCCCTTTCTCTCTGTCCATTTTTTGCTTTGAAAGAGCTTAGTCTTTTACCTGACTTTAGTCTTTTATCTGAAAGATGTAATTCAAAAGGCAGTCAGAAAACTGAAACTGTCAAGATAAATACTCAAAGATATCCATGACAGTAGTTTGAATATAATAACTGTTGGTAATTGGTAACTATCTACAGGAAAAAACAGAGAGTTCAGTGTTTTCGTTGCACCTTTTTCATAGATTTCTCTAAACCAGTAGGGATACATAGAAATATTGAAATTATTATGCTGTTTCAGTGACTAAAAAGCTGTAAGGAAATGATATTCTTACTGCATGGGATGTGATGACAACAGCAGATGAATATTAATGTTCTTCAGAGTATTTTCAGTGGTGTTTCCTAGACAGAGATACATACAAAATAATTTTTCAAAGGAGACTATCCATGGCTGCAGCTGATAAAATGTTGAGAGCTCTATTGAGATCAGTGGAGCTAGGTGTTATATATGAGCTGGAAGTCAGGCTGTATACCTATGCACTTTGTATGTCTTATATTCACTGGGTGCAAAAAGCCAAGCAGAATCCTCCTGCTAGAAAGAGGGATTATTGCTCTGCTTAGTAAATTCAGCACAAACAAAATTCTCAAACTTTCTAAATCCTTTTAAATTGCTCAAAAGATTTTCTTGGTCAGTGATATTGCAGGAAACATATTGCTTTGGAGGTGACCTAATTCGAATCTTTTCTGAATTGCTTTATGATTAGAGCAGTCACATGCTGAGGTAGGACCCCATTAGTGGGTTTAAATCATCTGTTTACTTCTGAAAACATGCATTGTTATGAGCTCTGCTGAGTATTCCCCCCTTTTTTTTTTTTAATTTTCTTTTTTCTTTCTTTTTTTTTTTTCTCTGTTGCAGGACAGAACATCGCAGTCCTACCGGTTTGGAAGCAAAATATGGAATGTGTTTCACTGCTGACCGAAGGCAGCCAAATGAACAGTATTTATAGTAGTTCGAAAATCAGCAGTTAGCAGTTTCTTCACATTCTAACACTACCCAGCACTTTCCAGAGAGAACTCATTGTTTACAAGAAATCTGCTTTCCAAATCCGTTGCGGTGCCCTCCAGCCTTGACTATTAACTATTTGCAAAGGGGAAGCTAATCTACAGTTTGGGGAAAGATGGCAATGGATGAGTACCTGTGGATGGTCATTGTGGGTTTTATCATTGCTTTTATTTTAGCTTTTTCGGTCGGTGCGAATGATGTTGCAAATTCTTTCGGAACGGCTGTGGGCTCTGGTGTTGTTACTTTACGCCAGGCTTGCATTTTGGCTTCAGTTTTTGAAACCACTGGCTCAGTATTACTGGGAGCAAAAGTAGGAGAAACGATTCGGAAAGGTATCATTGATGTTAACCTGTACAACAACACTGTCCCACTGCTGATGGCAGGAGAAGTGAGTGCAATGGTTGGTAAGTAATACTTTCCTATTCCTAGTAATGTTTTTTTCTGTATTTGTTACCCTGTTAATTGTGAACATTGTTAATTAAGTCTTCTCATCTTCTGAACCTGCACATCTGTTTTTGTGGGGATGCAGGGGCCTGTATTCCTTTATAAGTCTCCTATGTTTTTTTTTAAATGCTTCTAATAATTTACATTTTTTAATGGTTCAGCCATTTAACTAATAGATGAAAAGAAATGTTTAGCACAATGGATACGATATACGTGTAAGATACTGAAAAAAAATTATTTTGGAGATTTTTGTGATGGTAAATGGAAAATATAAAAGCCTAACATTTGTGTCTGTACGGAAGATCCTACACAATCAGCAGTTTGCAATGAGTGTGTATGAGAAGGAATCCTTTTTAAAAAAAAAGTTACAGAAAATCCAAACACATTTGTGTAAACTGATTGCCTGGCTGAGTGATTGCAATTAGTCCTACACTTCACCCTTGCCCACGGCAAAACTAAGGGAGCAGTAAAGATAATCACACATTTAAAATATTTCTAGTTTTCCTGACCCAAACGACAGCAGGTCAGTGTACCTTAGAGTCTGCCTCCTTGCTTGTGTTTGTAGTTAACTAAATCTCTGTTCAGAACAAACACCGTATTCTGGGGTAAGTAACATTAAGCCACGGTATTTACTCTTTGTTTATGTGCAAGAGGCTTTGTGAGCTTTTAGAGAGCTCCCTCAAGGAGCAAGCCTGCTTTTAAAGGCCAGGAGGCAGCAGGGAGGAAACCCTTTATCTGTGGGAGAGGCAAAGGGCCAGCCCTCCCACCTGGGTCTGGCAGGTTGGTGATATCCCGTGACAGGGTGGCGGGATTTACACAGGCATCGCAGCATCCTCTGCTTGAGAGGGATGTTCCACTTAAAGATTTTCTTCCTTAAACCTACTTAAACCTGACCTAAATATTATTTCCACCTATCCCTTCTAACCTCCTCACACTTTCTATGCAAGACCTGCACAGGAGATAGGTGAGTCTGTGCAGAGATTTACTACGTATGATTATTTTCCTGTTTCCTTTGGGAAAAGGGAAAATTGAGTGCCTTTTTTTTAAAATTTATTTTTATGGATCACAATGGACATTGAGCAACAGTTTCTGGAGTTGTCAGAGGTGCCTTTGTGTGCCTTCGAGTGTGGAAGTAGTTCCCTTGATTCTTTGGCTACTCCTGAGTCTCCTGAAGATTGGCCACCTTTCCTTTCCTTGCCCAAGGGGAAGAGGGGTTGCTTACCAAGAAATCACGGGGACAGCAGCACTTCCACAGACAGTCCTACCTGAAACCACCTCAAGTGCTCTTGCCCTCCTCCCCCCCCATCAGTTCCACTTTCCTGATACCTTGCAGGGTCAGCTGTAGGTGTCTGGTGTTTCCCTTCAGGTGTAGGGTGTTTTTTTTAGTACCATTGCACTTGGCATCTTTTATCCTTGTGCTTGCTGAGGTGGCTCTGTCTTTTCCCATGGCTGTGAGCCGGGAGCACTGCACACCATCTGAGGTGTAAGTGACCTGTGTGTTCTTGATTCCAACTGAAGGAAGGGTCCGTTTTCTCTTCTGTATCTATTTCTGGTATCCTGATCCTGGCAGGGTGAAGTTTTAAGTCTCAGATACCCCCTGCAGAGGCAACTGGCCAGAAGCTCAAAGAAAACAACTTATTTGCATGCGTATTTACATAAGCCTGTGTGAACTTCATGACCAGTTGCATTCCCTTCCTCGGGGAGTGGTATTAAGAAGAATTTCCACATTATAAGTCTCAGAATTAATCACAAGTTACAAAATGCAGATTTCAATATTTTTTTCTCCTCAAATACCTCTCCAGCTTTTCTCTGGATGTATATTTTTTCTGCGTTTTCTCTTAGCCTTCTTGGATGTTTTCTTTTCTTCTCTCTGTTTTTGCTTTGCGTTTTCCCCCATCCTGTTCTCTCATGCCTCATGATCATGTTTTTGCAAATGGATTTAGCTTCTGAATTTCAATGAGGTTTAAATGAGTCAACAGTCTGGGAGAGTCCAAAAGTCACTGTATCTTCTTTCCAGATGTTGGTGGAAGATCCTTTGATGCTTGCAGCAAACAGCAGATGTAATCTTCAGGTCAACCTTTTCTCCTAAGAGAAAAGGAAACGGGAAGTAGTGGGATTAAAATTTTAAAATGTAGCATTTTGTTGTAATTTGTAGCACATTAAAATGTTGTTTATTAGGCAGATGAGAAGTTAAGGATTGTTGCTCTTGGGAGTAAATTGTAGTACTTGCCCAGCATTAACTAATTGTCAGGCTGTTGTCAGGACTTGCCCTTGTGTTGCTCTAGAGGTTCTGGTGCAAGCTAAAGTAAGCAGCTGATGTGATTGAGGAGATGCCACCACCAGACAGGACATCCCAGCCAGGATTAGCAGAGCCAAGCACTAATCTAGTCCTGCAGGTGTCGTGGTATTTGGTGGGAGCTCATGGCTGGCACGGAGCACTGGAGACTCAGGAGCAGGGGAGCATGGAATGCACCCTGGCCAAACGCTGGTGCAGGCAGCTCCTGGTCAGGGCAGTCTGCAGCCAGTCCTCTGTCTTTAGTGGACATTAACCAAGAGAAAAAGGTGTGGGCCACGCTGTCAACAGGCATGAAGGGTCTGAATTTGGGACTCTGTGACTGGCCTAGTGAGCCTCCTGCTTCCTAAGTTAGTTTTGCAATGGTAAAAATTGAGAACATACATTTTATGTTACAGAGGAGTTAAAGCTTTAATGTAGGTAGTTAAAGCACTGCAAGTCCCAGAGTAAAGTCCTGCTCTGGCTTCCTTTGTATTTTCTTCTGTTCCTTAACATGATTCCTTAAACTTCTTTAGGTTATGCATTGTCCTTCTCAGACCATCCATTGGTCTTCCACCACCTTTTTCTTTCTCTCCTGTTCGTTTTCAGTCGAGCAGTCTACTCTAGTGTAAGGTGTCCCTGCCCATGGCACGAGGTTTGGGATTAGATGTTTTAAGGTCCCTTCCAGTACAAACCATTCTGTGATTCTATGAAGTTAAACAAGAAATAGTTCCTCTATTTCCCCTGACAATAAACCCCCAGTCCTCACTAGACATTTGCAGTGCAGCTGTGGCTTGGTTGCATTTTCCTTGTTTTTTAAGCAGAGTATTTTGTAATTACATATCTGTGAGTAGCTTATCTTTTTATTTGGCTTCCTTCAGATGTAACCATCTGATTTCTCCTTCTCCTCACTTCCATTTGCTGGTGTCTAAGTTCATGTCAAAGGTTTCAAAGTGTTTTATTTTTATTTTTATTTTTATTTTTATTTTTATTTTTATTTTTATTTTTATTTTTATCCAGGGGAAAAGAATCCAAAAAATTAAAGAGCAGGTGTTCCTTGATTGATCTAGAATTTCCACTAGCAGGAGAAGCAGCAGTTGTTTTGGGGTAGTACGCTGGGAGAGATCAGTTTTACAAACTGGTTGACTTCCAAATGTAGCCACATATGATACCAGCAAATCACCATTTGCAGATGGCTCTGTTTCAAGACCTTCAAAACATCTTCTCATATTGGAATTGAGGATGGAGGTTGAAACTTTGGGTAATCTGCCAGCATATGTTCAGTGACCTTGCTTTATCACCCGTATCTGCTGCAGAGCTGTTAAGAGAGGTGGCATGAGCCAGAAAATTCAGGATCTCTTATGGCAGTCTGATTGCTGCCATTGGTGACTCAATACATGAAGATTTAGTCTTAAGGCCATGAAATATTACAATGAAGAAGAGATCTTCGTAAGAATTCTCTAATATTAGGGCAGGTCTGTAGAAAGCTTGTGTCACTCTCAAAAGTGTTTTGGTGTCCTGAGGTTGGTGCCATTGCAAGAGGAGCAGGGATCATGTGTATTTGCAAAGTGAAAAGGAGTTGGAACATGGGGCTGCATGCTCGAGGGCTTGGTGGCCAGCTATGTCTGATCTCACTCCTGAAAGAGGTGCTTGGGGTACTTTTTTTCCCCCCGCACTCTTGGCCAGCATCCTTCTGGATGTCTTCTTGGAATGCCATATGTTGCATTTACCTTATAGACCATTAACCACTGCCCCTTAGTTAGTTAGGGGAGCTTATTTCCTTATGCCAGGGGTATCTTTGGATTCTCCATGACTGACATAAGTCTTTTCAGCAGTCTTGAATTTCTCCGGTGCAATGATGAGCTGCAGATGAAGGCAGTGAGAGAGTCCTTAGTCTTTCCTGAGTCCATTTTTCCCATATAGGATTGGATAGCTGTGTATCACTGAGATGAGCCATAAAATCTCTCTGTCCCACAATTTGAACCTTTCTCAGGTAGTATCCAAGTTTAGGAGGATGGGTAGTTCACTAGTGAAATGGGCTGAATGCCTCCTCACGCTGATCACCTGGAGGCTTCCAGAGTCAGCTCTCAAGAATGAGGTTTTCTAAGCTCGATGTACACTGGGAGCAGTTTGTGTACTTAATCTGACAGGCTGTAAATACTGAAAGCAGAACTGTCGTGAGTTGTAGGGAGCTGTTAGTCATAAACAGACATAAGATGTAGCATTCAAAGCTGCTATTAAACTGTCTTAGTATCTGCTTATAGAGACAGAACAGGAACAAAACTCTCTTTAGAAGACTTCTCTTATGCATGAGGAGTGTAGGCAGCACTTTTAAAAGAATGTGGGCACATGGCAAAGAATTTTCTGCGTTACATTCTTGTTGTTGTTTATACCATATGGTTCATTTGTTTCTAGGTTCTGCTGTTTGGCAGCTAATTGCATCGTTCTTGAAACTCCCAATATCAGGGACCCACTGCATCGTAGGTGCTACGATTGGATTTTCTCTGGTGGCAATTGGCACGCAGGGTGTCCAGTGGATGCAGCTTGTCAAGATTGGTGAGTGCTGTCTCCTTTCATGTGTGAGGGTGTGTGAAATAGTGTGTTCTGCCTGCAAAAAACATTCCCAGAAATCAGCTTTGTGCTGATAGCACTCCCTCATTAATTTGTTTTCCACCCCAGTTGTGTCATTCAGAAAATGCACTGGTGCCATGTTCATTGAGGGCTGCAGTGTGTCACCAGTGGAGAAGGGGGTAAGACTAAAGTAGTACTTCCCCAGCGGTAAGCTGGGGACACATTGTCCCTCAAGAAACATGCTTCAAGGTGACATTCCTCCTCTTCTCATTCTTTTTGTGTCAGCTCATACTACCCTGTTCTTGCTCTCAACAATGTGAATGCTATCATGTGAATGCCCACAGTCGTGTTTCTCCACCCACCACCTTCAGGGCATACAGCACGTTTAACTCACAGCCTCCCATTGCCAAGATCAGTGGCACATCCAAGCAGGGATGTGATGGAGTATTTTGTTATTGTTTTGGAAGCCTTTGGAGCTCGAGGTGCAGCCTAAAGTCTCTATTAAAAGGATTTTATGCTGAAGGCATGATAATATATTAGAACTTTAGCAATGCATATATTTTTTTAAATTCCGTCAATAGTGAAAGAATTTTTCAGAGACAGCAGAATCAATCTATAACCATGCTGCAAACAATAAATCACTGTGGATGAGATTTCCAGAGTGCTGCTCTAATCCTGTTTTATTGAAATCAGTGGGAGTTTTGCCACCTACTTCAGTTAAATCAGTCCTGGACACTTGCACTGCTGGCCTGCAAAAAATGTACACACATCATACATTAGAGTTGATGCTTCTCATGGCATTTTGGAACTCGAGACTGTTATCCTGGGAGCAGCATGGCATCCTGCTAGATGCAATTGCTTTCCACTTGCTTGCAACATTCATGGTGATTAGGAAATTACAGCGCTTTCTTGGTCCACTCTGATTCAAACTACAAGAAACTTTCCTGATGAGTTAGATTGCTAAACTTGCAAAATTAGCAGGAAATGCTTTGACTGTTGTTTCTAATGGTGCCTAGCATTACTTTGACTTTCATGAGTGTTGGTGGACATTGGGTTGCACCAGTTGTAAGTACACAGAACATTCATTCCAGTTGTTTTAAATTTATTTGCTCATTAACAGTGTACTTAACTATTAGGCAAGAATACTGTTTATTTCAAGTTTCATTCTTTCTTCAACACAGTTGCCTCTTGGTTTATTTCCCCACTGTTGTCTGGCTTGATGTCTGGAATACTCTTTGTGCTGATCAGATTCTTCATTTTAAACAAGGTAAAGAAATCTCACTATTAGAATGAGTGCTTAGTATGAAGGTTGTGTTTTAGCCTCCCGTCTGAGTGCTGGCATTTCTAGAGTTGAAAGTTTGTGACTTCTTTTTGGACAATATTTTTTTAATAGCCATTTGAATTATACTTGCTTTTAGCAGTTCTGAAAGCTCACAGTAAGTAATTTGACAAGTATTTGAGGCTTAGAAGGTGCTATGTGATAATTAATATTGTATATTCTGTTTGGTCAGAGGATGGAACATTGAGGCTGCTTCTATATTAGTAGTATTCTATTGACTTAGCCTCACAATTGCTGTTCTGACTGTAATTTAAACAGAATAGTCCTCCCTTGGAGATACTCTAATTGGTATTTTAAAGTTGTGAAATTTTAAGCCTTTGTTTTCTGGCACATCAGACATTAGAAGCTGGGCATCTACCTATTTTGTAGAGTCTCAAGAAACCTGAATCAATGGATTTTAGTGACCTGAGGTAACATCAGTCCATGTATCTCCAATGCAAAAGATGACTTGCCTGCCACCCGGCCTGAACTGGAAACCTGAACACTTTTATCTGCCTTTTCCATTTCTCTCATACCATTCAACTTGCTAAAATGGGGAAGTGCAGTGCATGACAGTGACCTAAAATAAGGGACACTATATTAGCAGTTATACAGGGAACTTAAATAGATGAGGGATTAATTCTTTTGCTATAAATAGCCCCACCTGTAACCTCAGCTTCATCGTTCTTTATTTCTGCTCTAAATAAATGTCAGTGATAAAAACAGATGATACATTTGATCAGATTCAACTTTGAATAAAAAATAACTCAAGTTCCACTATTGTGTTTAAAGCCTAGCAACTTAAGAAATTAGCCATCAAAGTCATGTGAACTCTGGTATTAAAGCCACATACATAACCATTCAAGAGGCAGAAAAAGTTCAGGTTAAGGAAATTACCTCCCAGCTGCTGTCTGTGCCATAAGCAGGTAGTGACTTGTGTGCATGCATAAAAGAAGAGCAGCTTTCTAGCTCATGAGTCTGTGGCCTGCTGCAGGGCTCCATGCCCTTGTTGAGGGGTGTCTGTGAATAGCAGCTGGCCCTGCAAGTACAGCCCATCTGCATCACGCTTGGGGACCGGGGCATGGCACAGGGCGGCCACAGCCTTTTCTCAGCTCCCTTTTATAGCTCATGGCAGCAAGAAATAAAACCACATTAGCCAGCCCTCAGCTTTGCCAGGCTCTTTGCAAACACGTGGAGCCCCTGGAAGGGCCAGAGCAGTCCCTCACAAAGGCTTTGTCCGTGGCTCACTCAGTGTGTTTCTGCTGCGCCATCAGCTGAGTCTTTCCTTGTGAGTGCCGAGAGCACGAGAGCGCAGTGGGCAGCAGACACGGTGCTAAACATTGCCTGCTCACTTTGTGTGTGTTACCTGTTTAATACAGCCAGACACCTGGGATTTCAGAGATTTCTGTTAGCTGGTAGGAAGTGCTGGGCTGTCTCGGTTGAAACGGAGAGCTTGGGAATATGGTTTTGAGATGGAGGCATTGCACTGCTGCTTGTAGCACTGGTCCAAAACATCAAAGCCCTCTCCTGCTTGGCACCATGCTAAGTGAAAGGGACTCCTCACCTTACACACAAAATAAATGAGGTCTCACTTGCAGAAAGAAACCCCAGGTCACTCAGCAGGTCTGCAGCTGACTGGAAAGTATAACAAGTGTCCCTGGTTCCCATTACAGATCAAGCTTCCCCAGAGTGCTGGTACTTGTCAGGACCAGCATTGTGGATTTGAGTGTGACCAAGCAGGTCACCATCCTTTCCTTGTCATCCAAAAGATCCACCTGCCTGGCACAGACTCAGGAGCACATGTTTTCCACGTGGAGGTTCATGCTGACATGAATCTGGTGTGAAATCCCACTAACATTTCCTCTTTTTCCTGGTTTCTCTGCAGGAAGACCCCGTGCCCAATGGTCTCCGCGCTCTCCCGGTGTTCTATGCTGCTACCATAGCTATTAATGTGTTTTCCATCATGTACACCGGGGCTCCAGGTGAGTGAGCCAGGGAGGCTTCCCACAGAGTGCTCAAGATGCTCTGCCAGCATCACTCAGACACCACAGGGTTATCTTCTGTGTTAGGAGTTAACGAGGGCAAGAGTAAATCATTCATCTCCCCACATGCTCCTGTTTGTGCTTGTGTTTTTGTGACACCCTCCTGATCGCTCTGGCTAGTGGGGAAGAGCATGGCTACAAAAAAAAATCCCTCTTTAGAGGAAGGGAAGTTACTGAGATGCAGCTTTGGCTTCGTAAATCTGAGCACATGTTGAGCTCTCAAAGGTGTTCTAGGTTCGTGCATCAAGGAGTGAAGGTTCAGAGCAGGGTGGGAGAGCAGGTGCTGTCTGCCCTCACTGTAATACCTTCACTCCATTGACATCAGCAGAGTCATCAGCTGTTCTGGCACATCTGGCTCCAACACTGTTATTTAAATTTACTTCTTTATTTCCCTTTAATGATAAGAATCCTCAAGCCTGTTTCTTCATTGAATGCATCTTCTTTCTTTGGTGTTGTGTCTTGATTGCAATTCAGTTGAAGGAAATGAAGTTGAAGGACTTTATTTATATTTTTGTATATTTGTATATTTTATGTGCACTTAGATGTTTGTGTTTATTCACATGTATATTTATATCTGGATTTTTATTTTTGTATTTGTTGAATTTTTGTGTTTATGTTTGTATATTTATATTCTCACATTTTATGTTTATGTATTTGCATTTATATATTTATAGTTTACTGAAATGATGTACATTTAAACGCACACACTTCTAGCACAAGGGTTCAGAACAAAGATGTTCAGTGATCTCAGCTACTTTGTTGAAGGCTCTGGTCATTAAATGTTATCTTTAGGTTAGATTATTGTCCAAGAGCTATGAATAAAGAGGAAATTGAAGATAGACTCCTGAACATGGCCCTGAATTAAGAAAGCAGGCTTAGAAAGTGACCTTTTTTTGAATGGAAGTATTTCTCTAAAAGCCAACACACTAGATGTACTAGATAAATGCAGTTGGTAGACCCTACTCCATAGGGTGTTTTAGCATTACTGGAATTAATAAAAAACTTGAGACATTCCTAATTTGAAGGTAACATTACTACTCCTCTTAAGTCTCATTGGCTATGTATCCAAGACGTTTAACAGTAAATCAGCTGTATAACTCACATTTCCTCATTAGTTACTGCAGAAGTAGGTCAGGCACTCTGCAGTGACTCATTAAGCAAAATAAATGAAATTAGAATCTTAAGTTTCCCTCTGTTTCAGCTTAGCAGTATCTGAAGTGTGTGAATAAAAAGGTGGGACTCCATTTTTGATACTGTGGAAATACATATTTACTTTCCAAGGCCTCTGTTCTGGCAGCATTTACTCACAAGGATGAATTAATCATGTAGGTTTCAAGACAGACAGCGCATATATGGTATGGAAGATCAGAGTCCAAGCTTTTTCTTCATTGACAGCCAAATTGTTGCATTGAACAAGTGCAAGGATCCCTGTTGGGGAAATAATTACAGAAACACGAGTTGTTGATGTTGCTCTGCTGCACTACGCTCATATCATAAGCAAATAAGGGCTTAGAGCAAGCTAAGCATCAGGCTTTATGAACCAGAGCAAAGGTCAGGGAAACTCTTAACCCTAGTGGGCAACATGGTTTAATGTGCATTCATTTATAAAACACTGCAAACTTGTTTCAGCAGCCCTGATGTGGGAGTTTTACTCTCTGCTCTTTTGGGAATAATGTCCCAGTGGGGCAAGAGGAAACTGGCAGACTAAACCTGCAAATGTTGCCATGTCAACTATACCTTTAAATACTGCAGTAACTGCTAATATGTTAAAAGGCATCAGCTGCTTCATGTTGGTTTTGAATACATTGTGAACACTGGCTTTTCTGCAACAGACTGCTCTTCCACTGCCTGGGATAATTAAGTCATGTTAATTTACAGTTTGCTTTGGTTTTATTTCTTTGTCTTTACAGTACTGGGACTGATACTGCCAATGTGGGCCATTGCTCTAATATCAATCGGGGTGTCCTTAGTATTTGCTGTCTTAGTCTGGATATTTGTGTGTCCCTGGATGAAGAGAAAAATAGAAAGTAAGTAGTTCTTGATGAAATGTGAGTGATATAAAATCGTGGAATACTACATTTCAGAGGTGGAAGTGCCCTTGAGGGGTGACCTAATGCAGACCCCACCAAGAGGCAGGATGTGCCTGAACTATTCCTCATGTATCTGTGTAATTTGCTCTGAAAAAGCTGCAGTGGTAGAAATTCAAAACCTTGTTAGCTAAACCATTGCAGTGCTCAGTTCTGGAGTCTGGCAGAAACAGGAAAATAAAACCTGGAATATAGTCTGGTTTTATTAACAAAAAATTAAAGTGAAAAAGCCTGTTAGAATGATCATTTTTAAGTGACTGTCTTAGCTTTACAGTAAGTTGGGCTGATCATAGCTTTTAGATGCTTTGCTGCTTTCAACAAATGCAGAGAAAAGTTTCAGGTTTCATTAATATATGAACAGCTCAGTGTTTTACTTCAATTGCCTGCTTTATAGGAAGAAACAAATATGTAGGATTTTCACACATGAACATAGTAAAGTGTTAGAAATAAATAGTGTCTGTATGAAACAAATCTTTGTTATTGTAGCCAAGTTAAACCATGCTGTTGATGCAAACAGTGGAAACTTAAGTAACAAGAGTTATAGGTTGAGTTTAAAATTACAGTACTTTTCTTTCCTTAGGCCGGTTAAAGAAAGATGCTGCACTGTCAAGGATATCAGATGAAAGTCTTGATAAAATTCAGGATGAAGAAACACCAGTCTTTAAAGAGCTTCCTGGTGCCAAAGCATCGGATGAGAGCACGATTCCCCTTACTGGCTCAGTAACAGAAGCTGCTGGGGCATCAGATAATATTGCAAATGGAAACCATCCACGTGTACCATATGGTAAGGAACTAAGACAACTTAGAGGGTTTGTTCTCTTCCTGTTTCAATGAGGTTTCTTAACTGAAAGTAGGTCTCTGCTGTAAATAGTAAATTAGTGTTTGGAATTTCCATCTCTTATCCCTTTTCAGTGCTTGTTTGAAAAGATGCTCATTTGCAAGTGACATTTTCTGGAGAGGATGAAAAATCAATTACATTTTCTTTGGCTGTATTTCAGTTTTAGAAACAGCTGAAAAAAAAAAATACTTGCCTTTTTGTGTTGCTTTATTTTGTATTCTTAATGGTGTTTCCATCCTATCAAGCAGTGGAAAAACACAGAGCACACAGATTGTTGAAGTATGAAGGTTAAATTCAGCATAAAGATAATTAGCATACTACAACAGCAGATGAAAAGATTTGGACTTTAGTTGACAAGTGTATGACATTTGGAGCACATCCACCAGAAAATTCTCACACATTGTTTTCTGAACATATATTTGTAAGAAGTAGACTTGTGTGCATTAAGGTCTTTCTGCCCTGCCACGTGGTGGGAACACCCCCCTCCACTTAGCGGTCTACTGACTTTGATATCACTTTGCTAACATCTACAAAGCCCTGTAATTTGGTTAATAAATGCCTAATATATTCAACTGATTCTTACAAAATCAAATAAGTCATGATGTGGAGCCCTTAGAGTGTGTGCTTCCAGTTTAAAAATAGCTAAACTCAATTCTGAATGTGGCACAGTGAAAATCCGGGAAGCCAGGAAATGAAAAAGACAGTTTCTTCAGAAATATTACCTGTGATACATTTTGATATGTGTCCTACAGAGTATGCTAACATAAAGTGTGTACAGTGGGAATAATCATCATGTTCATAGAACCAGTATATAGAAAATGTTGCAATAGCTAAGGAAACACTTCTGCAGAAAATGAATTTTTTTCTTTGGTTTTTTAAAATTATTTTTAAAAGCTCTGTAAGTGTCTCCTAAACAAAGGAGTATCAATGAAATGTCTCTTAAACAGATAAGTCTCAGGATGAAATTGCAGTAAACCATATTTCATAAATCCTAATTATTCCTATTCAATGTAGACAAAACCTCAGAAAGAGTAGAGCTTGCTTTACAAAAAAGGAATTTTATGGAAATTTATGTTTTCAAAGAAGCTGAAGATTTAACCATTAAGTATCACATTTGAATAGCTGATCTCAAGTGACTGGCTGCAGGTCATACAGGATGTCTGGGGAGACTCGGCACTGGTACAAAGCTCTTTTTACACAGAAGATGAGAGACTTTATTTTGCAGTGAACTGAATATTGGCTTATTCACTGCATGTAGTGCAAATTGATCTTCTTTGTCCTGTATTCTCAGATTCTGGCCACACATTATTGTCTTGTGTTGTCTTTGTATGGCATTTTGTGTAAACAAAACCTCTAACTCTCTGCCTTTTCAGGAAGGGCATTTTCGGTGACGCACACCTCGGTGAAATCCCCTGTTTCCAATGGCACCTTCAGCTTCGATGGCCACGTGAGGAGCGATGGCCACGTTTATCACACTGTGCACAAGGACTCAGGTTTATACAAAGACTTGCTCCACAAAATACACCTGGACAGGGCCAACGATGAGCGGCCCACTGCAGAAAACAACTACAAACTCTTGCGGCGCAACAACAGCTACACTTGTTACACTGCTGCTATCTGTGGCATGCCCGTGCATTCCTCCTTCAAGGCAGCGGATGCCTCTACTCCAGAAGACAGTGAGAAGTTGGTGGGAGACACTGTTTCCTACTCCAAGAAGCGAGTCCGCTACGACAGCTACTCCAGCTATTGCAACGCAGTGGCTGAGGCAGAGATTGAGGCGGAGGAAGGCGGGGTGGAAATGAAGTTGGCATCTGAAATCGCAGATCCTAACCGGCCCCCCGTTGATCCTGTGGAAGAGGATAAGGAGGAGAAAGACACCTCTCAGGTCCATCTACTTTTCCACTTCCTCCAGATCTTAACAGCCTGCTTTGGATCCTTTGCCCACGGAGGCAATGATGTTAGGTAAGAGGATGAGATCTCACAAATCAGCAGTTTTACAGTTTAAGTATGTGGAGCAAGATTTGCCAGCTTGGCTGGTGGGAAAGCACATTTAGTTCTGCAGGTAAATGATCATCAGGGCTGTGTATCATAAATGTCCTCTGTGCTTTCCAGGAGTTGTACTGCTTAGTCTATGGTTTTTTTTCTTCTCTAGGGTAAAATATTTTTTATTCCACTGCTAAATAACTGTGAAGTAATTAGTTTAATTTGCGTTTAATTTTGGCAATCTTGAAGGCATTAAGACTCCACCCAACATGCCAGCCACTGTAAAAGCGAACAGGACAGTCCCAAACCTGCAGAGTCTGCAGCCTATTTTAACTGCAAAATCAGAAACTTTCAGCAGATGAGATGCTTTAGACTATTTTTGCTGTTAGATGAATTTCATCTCTTGTCACCCAGCGCCTCACCATCTTGGTGACATGTGGCTGAAGATCACTTTGGGTGGATTTGCTGTGCCGCTGGGAACACTGTGTGTTTTTCCTTTAGGATTTGGCTGGGCTGCCTCTTCCCTAGAGCTGCAGCAATCCACTTGGTATTTAATAGATGCTTTTTCCAGTATCATGATAAGGTCCCCTGAGAAATTCTCTCAAGTGGCTTGTTGAAGCAACTGTCCTTATTTGGGTTGTGGCTGGGGCTGTACTGAGTCCCCTTCCTGCTGGACCCTTGCCGTGTTAGCCATGCCCTGATGGTGTCAGTTTCAGTGTTTTCAGCAGGATTTTACAGCGTTCATAATTTTCATTGTCCTCCTTAGCCTTCTGGGCAAACGCTGTCCCACTATACAAGGAGAGCACTTATTGCTCCTTGCTCTTGTCAACCTCCTAATTTAATTCATAACTCATTATGAAAGCATGTACAAACATGTTTCTTTGCTCCCCATCCATCCAGCATCCTGGGAATTCAGAACAGGGCTTTCTGAAGAGCCTTTTGTACTTCCTTGGTATCTGCAGGGATCTGGCTCTGGGAAGGAGTCCAGAGTGCCTTCATCCTCTGGATCAGAGGGCAGTGGTGTAGCTTTCTTTCCTCTCAGAGGGTCTCTGTTGTTAAAGACCTTTGCTCTGAGCATACTGGCCAAGAGCAAAGACCCATAGGGGTCAATATCCAAGCTCTGCAAGTGGCCAGCAGCGAGTGCAGAAGGGAACACAGGGATAAGGACAAAGACTGCTGATATTTCTTGTAATGTACCCTGGGAAATACCGCTGCAGAAAGTTCACAGCCTACCTCAGCAGATGCCACAGCTCCTCTATTCCCTGCAGGTGATGCTTGTACATACTCAAGGACTCACATGTTTATGCAAGCATCACTTGCATGTTATGTAGGAGGAAAGGGCAGTTGATTTTGTTAGAAGTGGTCTGTAAGGGTGCAGTTAGTTCAGAAATCAGATTTGATGTTGACAAGAGCTGGTCAAGATGAAATACAAAGCTCAGATTCAGTGCTGTATGCGTTGTTGCATCTTACAGCCTAATTCCCTTATAATTTTGCATTTGGACTTGCTTGTTACCGTGGCAATATCCTTTCCCAAAAATTTGTGGTTTTAAGATCCCTACTTCTGTTGATGATCCTATCAAATTTGCCAGGAAACGTGTTTTCATTAAATGCTGTTTATTCCAAAACCTCTTCTTAAGCTGAATTCATATAATTGCATAAAGAAAGACCAAGTTGGCTTCATTTTGTCAAAGCTGATAGAAAAGCAGGGAGATGGTCACGTGTCTAGGATTGGATAGGAACTCTTCCTTGCAATTGCACTGAGTTCCAGCTAAGCAATAAAATTAGAGACCTCTTCATGTGCCTAAAAGATTTAGTAGATAAAATTCTCTGGGAATGCAGATATCTGCCCTGTGGATCGTACAGCAGAGACGTTTTGCCAGTCTTTGACTAGTGGAGCAAAAGATCTCTTGGCTCCACCACATGTTGCATGAAGATCTGCAGAATTTGAAAGGCAGTGCATTGTTTAAAAAATAATGCAGTAGAACCTAGTGAGTAGCAAAGTTTTCTGTTCACTTTTATGTAAGAAAGTAAGCCCTGGAAGTACATCTTCCACTGATGACTGCTGTTTTTTCATCTCTCTCCTTTGTACACTTTCCTTCTGCTCAGTTTAGGTGCTGCTGTCAAGCTGTTTCTCTAATGTTTTTCCTCAGCCTTGAATCCTGTTGTTAAAATCCTTCTTTCCCCTGCATTTGGTTTTAAGCTCCTCACTCGTATATTTAGAATAGCATCTCCATTGTCCACATCTTTTTCTTTGGCCTTGACAGCAACATCTTCTTTTCATATCCTGGAACTTACTCTTGTGCCATGTTTTCTATTTATTTTCCATCTAGCTGTTTCTTGGTATCCTTTGAAGGGACAGGAGCAGTTAAGAGGAGGAAAGAGAGAAAAATAAAAAGCCAATATGAAATTTAAAAACTGCAAGTGGTTGCAAGGTAAATTGATTTTAGAGCATATTTAAGCATGGGGCATGCAGTACAGACTAAACCAGGATGCAGCTCAGAAGAACTTCATGGATCAGAAGTGCCCCATATAGTCTGGACAGCACTTTGGGTGACAAAAGTTCATATGGAGATGTCTCTTGTTTCTTTGTCCAGGATTTACCCACGGACCTGGAAGAGTTACAGCAGTATTTTGCCCTCACTGCAGAGCTAATTCTTGGCTAACTCATGGGGTATTTAGACTCCAGTTTCTTCTGAGCTGGTGCTTTTTAGCCTCATAACAAAATGAGGCATCTTTGCTGTAGGAGCTGATGTTTGTAGCCGTCAGAGCTCATGTCCAGACTGACATCAGCAAGGATGCTGGCTGGGGCAGCTGTGTGTTAGAAGGATCAGGGAGTGATGGTAGCTCCTTATTTGGGTGACTGTTTTGTTCGGACTGTCCTCTCCTGCCCCTGCTGCCAAGCTTATGTGCACTGTGTCAAGGGTGCTGGAGCCCTTCCAGGGCTGGGACCAGCTGAGCCGGGCCGAGAGCCTTGTGACACCACCATGCACATGGACTGAAAGAAATCTAAAGAATTTAAAATCCCAACTAAATGTGTTGGGACAGAACCGCTGAAAAAAAATGTTGTTGTTGAAGTTAATTAGCGGCGCCAAGTGAGCAGGTCCCACTGGCTCAGCAGCTGAGCACAAAGGGAGTGCGTCAGGTCATTGCAAGGGCAATGGGAGAATAAAAAGGGCAGGATGGAAAAAAGACCTGGGCCAGGAGTGTGACACAAGGAGCACTGCCAGCTTCTAAATGCTTGTTCAGAGCCAGATTTCCAGAGAGGCTGGGAGGCTGGGCTTTGCTGGTCAGCAGGGATTATGTGCACCTATGGTTGAGTTGAACTGAGCTTATTTTTCTGTAGATATAGGCTGATTCATCAGGAATAGTGATCTGGAGCTTCAGTGCTGCAGCCACAGCAACCTACCTGTGTAACTACAAACAGCGGAACAATTGCTGAAGTTATAGGGTATATGCTGTGTTTTAAAGTCTGGAAGCATGTCTGAATTAACTAATTCTCAAAAACAAAGGCAGTTGGGCTGTTTTGGACAGCTAGAAAGCACTGCTAACCCCAAAAAGCGAATATGGAATTTAAAAACTGCAGCTGATTGCAAGGTAAATTGATTTTAGAGCATATTTAAGCATGGGGCATGCAGTACAGACTGAACCAGGATGCGGCTCAGAAGAACTTCATGGATCAGAAGTGCCCCATATAGTCTGGACAGCACTTTGGGTGACAAAAGTTCAAATGGAGATGTCTCTTGTTTCTTTGTCCAGGATTTACCCACGGACCTGGAAGAGTTACAGCAGTATTTTGCCCTCACTGCAGAGCTAATTCTTGGCTAACTCATGGGGTATTTAGACTCCAGTTTCTTCTGAGCTGGTGCTTTTTAGCCTCATAACAAAATGAGGCATCTTTGCTGTAGGAGCTGATGTCTGTAGCCGTCAGAGCTCATGTCCAGACTGACATCAACAAGGATGCTGGCTGGGGCAGCTGTGTGTTAAAGGGAAGATGTTTTCTCTGGTGCCCAGCATGGCAGTGGCTGTGCCTGCTCTGCTACTGGACTGGGAATGAAAAAGCTATGAGCAAACTGTGTGTTTGCCCCACAGTCCTATCCTAGCAAATGGGAAGATGCTTTTGTTGACTCAAGCAATCTCTGGAGCTTGTTACTCCTTGAATTCTTGCAATCAAAGCAGGATGACCCACTGACAGATGCTGTAGGTCAGTGTGAGTTTTGCTGATTAAAATATGCTCTTTATGTGGTGAGGAAAGTCTGAGCCTTGTATTCCTACAACACCTTTCCATGCATGTGTTTAGTCATTTCTCATAAGGATTCCTTCTCCTATAAATGGGCAGCCTCTTCTGTCCCTTACTACCCTCCTTCTCTGCCTCACCCCTGCTGTCACAGGAGAAATCCTGGGGGTGTCAGAATGAGCTGTGTGCCTTGGCTTGTGTGAGCAGGCAGCTACCTGTGCCCATGGATTGGGGCCATGGAAGAAGGTTGATTTAGTGCCCTGATGGTGACAGGAGGTGTGGTGCTCCAGCTGAGCAGGGTGACCATGGATCGTGCCACCACCCGTGCTGAGGGACAGGCAGTGCTGAGGTTTGGCTGGTGCATGCTGAAGGGAGGAGAAACCTGCCTGCAGTCATTTCACAAGATCTCAGTTTTCCTGGGTTCCTGCTGCATAAATTGTTTGAATGTGTCTGCTCTAATTAAATTTCCTGTGGAGGACTTTAGGACTTGCCTTTCGTGTTCATGCTTAGGTATTAGGAAAAAGGGGTCATAGGAGTTAGAATCTGCCAGTAATGCCATATAGTTTTATGGCACAAGTTTGAGAAAGAATGCCTGTCATTATCCAAACAATACAGGCTACATTACTGACAAAAGGATTTAAAACAATTTCAGAACTCTAGTAAAAAAAAATATTATTTTTTTTACATGTTTCTACACATTCTTTCAGTGGTTTTAGGGAAGCTGACTTCTATCAGATAGGAAATTCATTTTAAGCAAAACAATTTGAGAAACTAGGAAATGTGTACTTGCCCAAAATACTTGGAGAAGAGCTTTCTCCTCTCACCTTCATACAGATTTGACTGGAGTTTTAGGTCAGAGTGCACAAACAGCGATAGCATTCACCTTCCCCCCCTCTTCCTAAAGTAAGTGCAATGGGATTAAAGGAGGGAAGGGCCAGAACATTGCCAGCATCTCACTGCACACGGAGAGCTTAGCTTATTTAGCCTCTTGGCTAAATAAGGAGTCTAAAGGAGCTATAGTAAGGCTGGATTACTAAACAGGTATTTCTTATTTCCTCCCTGAGAGCTTCAGTCAAGATCACTTAGAATATTTAGGAAGGGAAGCTTGATTTCTGATTTCTTCCCTTTTCAATAATAGTCCATCCTGTAAATCCAGCCTGTGCCCTAAGTGGATGTGAATCCTTCTTTCTATCCTTAGTTGTGCAGGTAGCTGACAATTTTGTTGTGCCATGCAGAGCTGAGTCAGAGAAGAGCAGCAAGGGACAGGATCTCCAGTGGGCATGGGAATCCCTCCCCATCCTTCTGTGAGCAGAGCCCATGGCTGGGCTTGCCAGGGGAAAAGCTGATGCTGCTGGGCACAGGGGAGGAGGGATCCAACCCTCCAGGATCCAGGGAAGTGGAGTTTCAGGGCCTGTATTTGCAGGACACAGAGATGAGCTGCAAGAATAAAAGCATGTTCACCCTGACTCATTAACACACCCAAAGCTTGCACTTCACAGGGCACAACTCTGACACACTTTTTTTGTGCTGTGGTAGATGCACTATTTCAAGGCTGTCCAGTTATTTGAAGTAGGATGAAACTCTCCTGATAATCTGATATCCCTGGAGATTAAGGCATGTTTTTTTCCTGTTGCTACATATAGGCATATCTTTCTTTCACTCTTGCTCAGCTGGGTGATGTCTCAAGGCATAACTGCAGCCTATTCAGAAATATCACCCCACTGATTTTCCCAGTGGTAGGTTTTTTTGTGAAATCCTGGTTTGAGAAATAGTCAAATGGCTGGACATTTTATAATTATACTTGTAATATTGGATGCCTAACACAGATTTCTTAGATGGCTGTTTTGCTTGTCATTTGGCTTTAATTGATGATAATGTATGTTTCAAGGTTCTTTCACTCAACTGGAAAAAGTGGCTAAAAAGCAATCTCCTTTTTCAGGCAGCAGAGAATCTAAGCACGGTCATCACAGAGTCTATACATTATTCACAAAGCATATTCAGAGTGTAGTTTTCAAGTACAGTTAGATTTTCTTTTTGATCAACTCATTACTCCCCTGAAACAACATCAAGGAAATAGCAATGTTGCTACTTCATAACATGTTATGACAAGTTTGATGGGGGTTGGCCATAGAGCGTTCAGCTGATGGCTGAATTACTGGAAAAAGCCCCTTATTTTTTACTAAGAGAAAAAAGTGTTAGTCCTTATTCTTCCAGAGAAAGTCTTGGACTTGTGACCCAAAGGTACCAACAATTTCTGCTTGTGTGTGTGTGTGTGTGTGTGTGTGTGTGTGTGTGTGTGTGTGCATGGGAAACTATCATTTCTAAGTCTGTCTCATGATAGCTGAATGCGGGGTGGTTATTTTTGTTGGTAATACTATCTGTCTTGCAGGGGAAAGGAGAAGCCAGCTCTATTTATAGTTCAGATTCACTGTCAAATGCTATCTTTCACAACGGTTTTATAAATGCTGTGTGACAGATTCTAAACTGGCACCAGCGAGCAGAAAAAGAGGAGCTGTGCCAGTTCACGTTAGTCGAGAGTGCCGGCAAAATCATCGCGAGGGTCAGGCAGCACTTCAGAAACAGGGAGCAGCCCTTCAGGGAGCCACCACGGAACACATCTGCCAGTGCAAGTATTGCTGTGGGTGGCATTAAGTCCTGCACTGCCCCTCCAGGGAAGGCAGAGAGCCCCTGGGCAGCACCCCAGCTGCCAAGCCCTGTGCCCTGCGAGTACTGGGGCTGGCGGAGCCCGGCGGAGGTGGGGGAAAGTGCTGGATGTGGAGCAGGCACTTTGCAGCAGGCAGACTCAGGAGAGGGGCTTCTGACACCATAACATTTTATAAACTCACCCTAAAATTGACTTGTATTGGCCACCCCCTTGTGCTCAGTGGGAAAGTGTGTATTAGGTGTGCAAAATTAAAGTAATACCATGACAGGAGCCACTTATTTTCTGTTTGAAACCCAACAGCTAGATAATACAGCAAATCCTCTAAAGCACTTCAGTTTCATAGGAACCTGAGGGTAGTTTTACATATAGACAGATGTGGATGGTGTTTCAGAGCCCCTGTGTGACCATCTCAGGCTTTTTTCTTCTCTAAACTACCATGGATAAGATGTGCAGCTCTAGCATAAAAAGAGAGTTTAAGCAAGTAGAAACCTGTGTGGGAGAGTAAGAGAAAATAACTTCATGAAAATAGACTTGTGAAATGAGTCTTAGCCAAATGCATGGGAGATTTGAGGTCTGCTTTCCTGCTAGTCATGTCTTGAATCAAATGAGCTAGAACCAGTGGGAAATATTGTGAAAGCTACATCCCAGTCTAGCCAGCATCCTTGTGGTTCATCTGGTTAGTCACTCAGCTGTAGGAGACATTTGTTAAGCAAACTCTCTTATCCAACAATGCCTTTTTTGTTGCTGGGGTATTTTTATGTGTTGTTTCCCTCTTACCCTCTCTTACTGTGCTGTTGGGAGTGGTTGTCTTCTACCTCTGTGCAGAACCAAGATCATAGTCTTTGCAGTGCCTGAGTCAGACCCATTTGCTGCGAGCTTTTGGCAGTTTAATTGTGGGACAAGCCTAGCAGCTTCTTCTAGAGCTTGTTTTCCATTGGCACAGGGAGCATTGATAGCACAGACCCCTTGGACTGCAGCTCCTGAACAAATCTAGAAGCTGAAGAAGCCCCTTGGAGAGCTGTGATGGTCCTAGATTCAAGCCACTGTTGCTGTTTGTAGCCACTTGCAGATATTCAGGCTGGGAGATGCCAACATCCCTAAGAGCTGAACATTTAAGTCATGTTGAACATGATTTACCAGGAGAGGAAAGATGTTCCCCTGGTATAGATAACTAGTGATGCAGACACCCACAAAGGAAAATGAGGTTAGTTACCTTTTTGCCTTTCTAAGCCTGTGTGGATCCAGTGCTGTTCGGCTTTCTTTTCTTACAGGGGAGGTATCAGAAATGCTGCCTCTGTGGTAGCAGTGTTATTTCTTCTGATCTGTTGGACAGAATCAGCCACTCAGATTCTCAGAGGCTGAGGATAAGTCAGCAGAGTTTTGCTTTGTCCTCCTTTGCCACAAATAAGAACCTTTTCTTCAAGGATTAAGCTGTGTTGATTCACAGAGGTGTAGCATTTGCAAATAGTTAAAACTGGATTTTGATATTGAAGAGCATAGTTTGCTGCTGCAGTTTTTGAAGCCTTTTCTGCCTTTTCATTTATGTTGATACTGACAAATACGTATGCATAATGTCTTTAGAACAGTCAGGAATCAGTGCCTGAGCTCACTCCAAATGTGGATGTTATTTTCAACAGGGAAGTTTTTTCTGTGTCATGCAGCACTATAAAGAGGGATGATCAGTTTTGCCTTTATTCATCTAATCAATGTATTATTTGCCTTTATCCATCCTTCATCACCCATCAGTTTATTTGTGTACCTTCGTACCTTGAATTACCTTTCTTTTTCTGTGCCCAAAAAGGCCTTTAAATGTGCAAGTAGTTTAATTCACACCTGAAACCACTGGAAAAGCAGTTTCAGGTTGATTTCAAAATAACAGAAATGCTTCAATCAAGAATCTCTTCTTCCATGGAAGTAAAATAATTCTTTCATTTAAGCCCTAAGGACATTTCACATACTGTCCTTCCAAAACTCAACAGATTGAATGCTTACTTGGGCACAGTATCTGACCAGAATTTTAAAGTGCTTTAGCTAGTGGAATTCACTCTTTATTTAAAGAGTCTTTAGCTCTTCATTGTACTACCCAGCATCTTCAAACCTACTGGATTTTATTATTCATCTTAGCTCGCTAATTTATTTTCAGGATCTTTCTCAAAATTATTAATTCTTTTTTATATCAAAGGGCATTTTTAACCATTTTCATTTCCCTCACAGCTTGAATGTTGCTGTGTGTGTTTACGAGGGAAAAATTTTTCCTTATTACTTAGCTTCAGGGTCACATCTCAGGGTTCAGAGCTCAGTTTCTCAAGGGCCAGATGAAAGCAGGAGGGTCTCGTGTTGCTGAGATGTGCCCAGCTTTGCACTGCTGGCGACCCTCGTCTCTTGGCAGTCACCACTCAGCCCCTGGCACCTCATACCTGGTAAAGATGGGATTCAAGGAAATTATTAACTGGCATACACAGTGGCCTGGTTTGCACAACATTTGACATTAAAACTGGCCCTTGCTCCATCTGTGTGCTTTGGAGTGGAACCAGGAGCTAAATTTAGCAGGTCCTGGCTCCAGGGCGAGCATGGCTGTCAGTGCTGCCTGTGGTGCTCGCTGTGACCTGCTTTCCTATTGGCTTACAAAGAGGGGGGCTTCCCTGATGGTTTTCAGATTTTTTGGAATGACATTGGCCAGGTTTGTTCTGCTCTTCTCATGATTGTTTAGACATAAATATAGCACTGCTTCATTACTTATGCTTTTTGGGGGGTGAATAAATGCTGCTCAGCAAGGCAAGCAGCTATTTGGTTGAGTAAAAGAGCTGAAAACAAAAGAGATGTTGAAATTCTTATCTGCTTTTCAGTATTTAAGCCTCCAAAGTAACTGGATACCAGCTTTCAAGTTTTTCTTCTAGCTAGAAGTTTCTGTCTAGAAATGTGATGCTTTTTCAGAATAAACGGAGTCAGAAGTCTGACTCCAACCACCAATATCAGATGACCTGCATTAAGAGCGGAGACTTCAGTGTTGCTGACTTCCAATGTTTTTCCAGATAGCAGCAGCAGGGTAGCAAAAAGGGCTTACATGAGCTCTGTGTCACCAAAGGCTCCTCTCTGATCCAGTCCAACTCACTCTACAACATGCTTGAAGATGACTAAGTCACCTTCCCAGCTACACTCAGATTATATCCAGAACGTTACAGGCTGTCAAACTAGATTGTTTCTATATTCTTGTCTGTGATGGTAATTTTGTTCATTATTTTCCCCTCTTTGAAAAAAGACCTAATTTGCTATTCGAATTTTAAAGACGCACAGGTCTTGAGCTGGTAAATTTTGAGATAGTTTCAGTGCAGTACTGAAAGTACTGATTTTTGTCACAGAACAGACAGAATGAGGTACTACCGACTCTGACATTTCAGGAAACGATTGTAAAAGAAAAATTCCTTTCAGGAAATGCTCTAGTTATCAGTGAAGAAGTAACAACTGAAAAAGCAAGATATGATAAGAGTTGCCTGCTGCACTCTTTCCAGGTGAGAGGGGGTGTTGCCTGTATGGTCAAGTCAGAGTAGTGCTGGGCCCATGATGAAGAAAAATCGTGCAGAAGAGGCTTCTTTCAAGGCAGCTGTCTGCATTTTTATAACTCAGGTGACACATTTCTGTTTCTGCAGCAATGCCATCGGTCCCCTCGTGGCGCTCTGGCTTATTTATGAGCAAGGTGCCGTAATGCAGGAAGCATCGACTCCCATCTGGCTGCTGTTCTATGGAGGTGTTGGGATCTGTGTGGGTCTCTGGGTCTGGGGAAGAAGAGTTATCCAGACTATGGGTAAAGACCTCACTCCAATCACACCATCAAGGTAGGTCCACTGGTGTCATTGTGGTTGTGTGAACTTTGTGTGTGAGCCAATCTGAGAAATTGCTGCTCCGGTATTTTGTTTGTAATGCAGTTTGCTGGATTTGCTGTGCTTTGATTNAAAAAAAAGAAAGAAGCTAAAAAGGAGAAAAAGAAAGAGAGAAAGGAGAATAGATAACCCTGTAGTACTGAATGTGTTTAAGGCATGGAGGTCTGCATGAGCAGACAGCAGAGTCTTCTGCTGATGACCTATTTAGTGTGGTAGAAGATGCATTTGAAAGTGGCAAGATTACAGCAGCTTTCCCAGTGTGCCTCAGACTATTAAACACTTATGTATTTATTACAGTAATTTTCATCTTTAATGCATACTGGACCTCTGCTGGTGCTTAACCGAATTACTAATTAGGCACGATTCACCACAGCGTAGAGTAGTGAAGGTCTCTGGTGCAATGAGCCACGCAGACGGGGTACTGCAGATGACTAGCCTGTGTTGCTCCCATTATTCAGCCCTTTCTTGTTCTCTTAACTTACTCACAAGACAAAAATCAGTTGGAGATAAAACAGTCGAAAGAAGAAACGGGTAAGACTTTGGCACGCTGCATGGTATCAGTCCGAGCTGATGCAAAGAGTGATTGTGAAGTGTTTTCTTATGCTTCCCGCAGTGGATTCACTATTGAGTTGGCTTCGGCGTTCACAGTTGTGGTAGCTTCCAATGTTGGACTTCCTGTCAGTACTACACACTGCAAGGTATGCCTTTGCCCAGTGACTGCAGTCAGGGCAGTCTGGAATATTCATCTTAAAATTGTGCTGCTCGAGCCAGGGATAATGGCATGGTGAGGGGAAAACAGCCGCTGACCCAGGATGGTTAGGTAGGGGTGCATCGGCACAGCTCGGTCATGCCAGCAACGTGGGAAAGTAATCAGGCTTCCAAAAAGTTCCCTTGGAGTTGTCACAGTAAAGTCACTGGAATTGGCCACAGCATAAACTCCATAGCTGCTGGTGAAGAAAAATATCGCTTACAAAAGCATGACCTCAATTTTAAAGCAAGGGATTGCAAGGAAGAGCCTGGTTTCCTCTGGCGGTGCCATTTGAACCTGGTCGGGTAACATTTCTCCCTTGTTCAGAGGCTGCGCACCATTCATCATTTATACTTGACTTTCTTGATAAGTGCATGGCATGGGATTTCCTGCATATAACTCTTTTACTACAGGTTTTCCATCTGTCTTTTTTTTTTTTTTTTTTTTTTTTTTTTCACAGGGGATTTTGCATTGAAGTAATGTGTGCGCTAACGGTACTTGTAGCCTCAAATGTGGGTATTCCAATAAGCTCCACCCATTGCAAGGTATTGGAGTTTGCAGTGATACTATCAGTAAATCACATCACTAGGACAAACCGTAACAAAATCTGGGAGATACCAACTGCTGCAGATTGCCTTCACTGTGCCATGCCCTGCGAACTGAGACTGCAAAATGACGGGGCCCACTTTTAAAGGCAGTACAGCCAAGCAAAGTCAGCATTATAACTAATTGCACAAAAGTCTGGACTGTCTTTCACCCCTACATGGTTGTGTTGAACTAATATAGACATATTAAAATAACGTAGATTCGTAGTTTGTGTGAACCCAGTTACGTGTATTTTAAAACCACCTGTATGAAAAACACTGCTACATCATTAAGCTAATATTTTAATGTCTCTCTTCTTTTAAACCAACTTGTCCTCACTTTTGTGCATTGTAATACAGAATCCGGCCCTTGCAATTAGTCCTTTGAACAAGGTAGTTTGCTTTCTTGGTTTCTTTTTTCTTAAAAGGACCACTCTGTAGTATAGATACAGGCTGAGTAATGAGCACAATTTTATTGTGTCATGAAGACATTTATATAGCTTGTAGACATGAAGGAGCATGTGGACATTTACACTACTGGACAAACATAATGGGAATTTGGAATTTTGTTCCCTGGGAAATTCTCAGGTCAAATAGCCTGTCTTTTTTCCTTTGTCTCTCCACGGACTCTCAAGCTCAGACATGCAGAGCTGTTTGTTTCTTTCACCCTCTGGTTGGATGTGGGGAAGCCTTTTCAAAATCAGAGACCCCAGAATGGCAGTCCCTGCATCATTGCATGCCACCAAGCCCAAGACCTAAAAAAAGCCTGTCCTTGTAGGATTCACTACTGCACCCTGGAGAGCTAGGAGCCCCTGGCTGGGGCTGGGGCTGGGGCAGGCAGGTTTCTGGAGATGACTGCTCCATGGCATGGCAGGCGGGCTGGCAAGAAGCCTGGCAGCTTTGCCTGTGACATTGACCTGCTTTCCAGTAAGAGTCAATGAAGTCCACACATCCTGCAAAATGCCCAAAGTTGGTTCAATTGGCCTTTTTCTAGTGAAAACCGTTTCTTCACAAAGCCTTCCTCTATTGCAAAATCATTTATTTCTTCTACCCTGGTGCTCTTTGAGAAGCAGCCAAGACTGAGCTGCTCTGAAAAGCTGTTCAGATTTCCTGGCATTGACAGAACTCTGGTTCCTCTGAATCAAGCAGGGAGGAGAAAAATAATAACAATGTTATCCACTTCTAAAAATGCTAGCCTGAAACCACCTCCCTTTAAGCTGACTGGTATATCAAATGCATGATGAAGAATTTGCCAGGGAGAATAATACAGCTTTGATTATCCCGATTGCGTGCCTGAAACACTTCTAGCCAACTATTGTAAAAGAGAAGACATACTTTGGTCCAAACAAATAGACTGAATTTAAAAAGAAAATGTCTTGGAAGCCATAAGCTAATGAGAAGGGTATTCATTCACTCAATGCAGCTAAAAGCTTGGTCTTTTCTAACTGCAGAGCAAAATAGTTCTTTTTAAAAATACTTCCATAAAAGCAGCTAATGTGGTTAGTCTGTGTCTGCTCCCTGTAGCTTGCTGTATCTCATTAGATGGATCATTCTTAATGGGAAGATCCACTTTGCAATAGAATTAGACTGTTCCAGGGAGGTCTTGTTATTATAACTGACTCTGTGTTTCAGCAAAATGAGATCCTGAGCTGAAAGTTCCTAAGTGAGCAACACAGAATGTAGCAAACACCTGTAACGGATGTATCCTTGTATTCCTTCTTTTCTTCAAAGAATAAAAATATTGTTAAATATCAGTTGCTCCATGTGAAAATGCCTTGCTAAAAGTGCTGTCAGCCACTGAGTCAAAATACCTTCTTAAAAATCAGCAGAAAAATTATTTTGCCTTAGAAATCCAAAAGAAAACAGGTTTGAGGTGAGCCTAATCTTGAGCCTTCAGCATCAGGGATTGGGAATTATTCTTTTCTTCAATATTTGCTCCACTGTGAAATAGCATTTGCTTGAGCCCTACTGAAGGGGTGTCAGTCGACTGAATTGTGCCACATCTAGATAAACTGATGGCAAATAAGGAGCAATGTGAAACAGCTGAGGTGGAGGGAAATCTTTTTGGGGTGAAACAGTAGACTGTAATGAAAAACGGAGACCAAGTATGAAGGAAAGCTCTGAGCAGCAGTTTTCAGATCTTGTAGCAGATGTGGCAAACTGGAGGTTGGTAGAAGGAATAAAAACATTTTGCTTCTGGGGAAGGTTCATCAAGCCCTCTCAGATCAGGACCTGCCTTTGGTACTAAATCAGAGCCTTTGGTCCACATGAGGCAATCACTGTCTAATGTGCCTGTCCCACATCTATGGCCAAGCAGCTTTTTCAGTCTCAGTGCCTGCTGAGAGCCTGAACTGCACCTCCATATTTGCCACAGGTCCAAGGGGAGAGGAAAGACACTTGAAAACCTCCAAGTCAAGAGTGCTTGGAGGAAACACCTAATCTTTTGAGCCTCCAAAGGAATTTGTGGGTCTGAATGCAGTAACCACATTGCTCTGGCTGCATCAGTTCAACCTCCCCTGGGATTTAGCACTGAAAAGCTAAATGTGCTAAAGCTGGCTTGAGTGCATACCTTCCCTTTTTGCTGCCCAAGTAGGCAAATGATCATGTTGAGTCTTAGAGTACCTGCTATTTGTTCTCAAGTTCTCAGGACATTTAGAAATGAGCGTTTCTTAGCTGTAACAGTGTATTCACATACAGATAAAATTAGAGTGCAGCAATTAAATGTTTTTCCTCCGCGAAAGTGACTTTGCTGAGGTCATTCTGTCAGCTCCATTTTGCCATTATGATTTTGTGGTTTTGAAAAATATTCTCTGTTGCTATGATTGAATTATCATGTTCTATGTGTTCTTGTTATACACCATTGCACTGGAACAAGAGAGCCAGAAGCATTTCTGCAATGCTTTAAGCAGAGCATACTGAAGGCAAACTGCACTGGTTTCAAACCAATCTCAAAGTAGATATCATCTGAAATTCTACAGAAGGTGTAGTGTGCCTACACCCAAGGATTAGCAACTCTCCTAACCTCTAGTTCATCAAAAATCACTATTAATAAACTAAACTTTAATAATGTTTACAACAGATTGCCAATGCCGTCATTGCTGATACCGTTTAAATTTCAGGAAGGACTCGGAGATTAGTGTACGTAGACTGCAGGCTTGCTCAATAAGTAACACTTCTTGTTGCAAGCATGACAGACATGCTAAGGACACACAAAATGTAAAGCTAAGCCTTACAGCTGAGCTGCTGAAAAACCCAAATGCTGTTTCCTCGGGTCAGTGCTTTGATGTAGTCACAAGTGTGGGGTTCCTCTTCACCTAGATACACCTCCACCTCCTAAATACATGTACACCTCCTAATTTGCAGAGCAGCACATTGCGCACTCCAGGAGTATTCAGATGAAATATTATCTAATAGATCTCCTTATTGGGTCAAACTTTCAACAGAGGCCTTATTGGTCACAGAATATCAAGTTTAGTTTTCCCTTGTTCTGTCACAGGCACCCTAGAGTTACAGGGTCTTCACAAGAAACTCTTCTCCAAAAAGAAACATTAAGCAGCAGTTAGAAGCTAAACAGGTGTTAGCAAAATGTGCAGATTTGATATTCCCATGCTTATCTTTCTCTGATTCCCTGTACTTCTGGCATGTATCATTTTTCTGGCTCTGTACAAGGGGAGCAGCCCATCTTTTGATCTATAGGCAGAGACTGATACTCCCATTAAGAAAATAAGCAGGGAGGCAGGGATGGCACTTCAGGGAGCACATGCCCAGCTGTGTCTTGGAGTTTCCTTACCTTCAAAACAGGATATTTCTTCCACATTTTTTGCTGCTTTACTGTGCACTTTGAATAGACTTACACTGTTTTTGCTAACAGCATGGAAAGCACTTCCAGGGCAGAAAGAAAATGTAGTCTTTCTGAAGTTTTTGGATCATTTTTCATTGAAAATGTTTTTCTCAGTCCATTTTCTTTTCTTAAAAACTGATACGCTGGGTTTATGCCTGAGCTTATGAACTGAAAATACTTTTGAAGGAAGACAAGGTTGCAGCTTTGCCCATAACACAGTGCGTTTTGTCTACAAAACCACTGACCTACCCAGCTGCCCTGGTGGCAGTGTCTTTGAAGGATATTTTGGTGTTTTATCCATTGCCCACCATCCTCTTGGTGTCTGAAGAGTTTCTGTGCCCCATAGTATTAGTCTGATGTCTTTGTCTGCAGGACAGGATATTAGCTCTGGATGCTTTGCTTGGCTAGCTGGTCCAGAAGGGCTGGTTTCCCTCACAGGGCTCAGAGTGATGGGTCTAAGCCTGCCCTGTCTGTCTGCCCCCTGCCAAGCCACCATCACTGCCACAGAGTGGGCTCAGCTGCTTTTACCTTGCCACTGCCATCCTGTTTGTGGCCTGCAGTATTGGAATATGGGTGTGGTGTTGTGAGTCAGTGCTGTGCGCTGGGCTGTGAGCTGCACAGAGAGGCTCAGCAGCTGCTGGGTGAGCAGGCAGGACATCCCAAACCAGCAAGAGGACAGGCAGGTGGGACAGGAACCATACCAGCTATCCTGGCCTGCCCCATGGGATGGTCTCCAGCAGAGCTTTAAGAACAGCTTTCCTGGTGTTTTCCTGATTTTAACTGCAAGCAGGCCAGAGTCAGTGGACACTTGCTCTCTCCCCTGTGGACTGAGTCAGGTGGAGGGCTGCCTCAGTTGCACTGAAGGTTCACGTAGGAGTTAGCAGGGCAGAGAAAAACTCGCCAACATATTTTATTGCCTTTGGCTGACCCCAAGACCCATGAAAAAAAGGAGAGCATTGAAAAACAAGGGTTTTAGTACCCTGGAAGTGTCACCCTCCTGCCACAACACCAGAGCAGCGCCATTGTCATCCTCAGGGGCTTCTTTATCTCAGAGCATCGCTTGGTATCAGCTGACTGGCATTGGTGTGGCCGTGGGCATGTTCCAGCTGCTCAGACCTGCCCCTCACCCCTTGTCTCCCTGTCTTCCCCACGCTCCCAAGGTTGGCTCCGTGGTGGCCGTCGGCTGGATCCGCTCCAAGAAAGCCGTGGACTGGCGCCTTTTCCGCAACATCTTCCTGGCGTGGTTTGTGACTGTGCCGGTGGCCGGCTTGTTCAGCGCCGGGGTGATGGCACTGCTGATGTACGGGATCCTGCCTTACATCTGAGGAGCTTCCTCTGCCGGGAAAAGGGGAAATGGCCGAGCTACTACCGATGGGAGAAGCGTTCCCACGAAAGAAGCAGTCAGAGAGGATCCATCTTCCATACCTAACTTCTTATCTACTGTACATAACAATGTGTCATATTGGTGACATGGTGATGTGGTGCCATTTCTTATATATTAAAGAAATATATATGCATATAGTAGGTAACAATACCTAAGTTATATCATCAGTGGGGTGAAAATAATTGCCTAGAACTTAATATTTAGGAAAATTTGTACATAGTGTATCATTTTGGTGGCTATTTTTTAATCTTTTGAAGAGGAGTATGGATTAGGAAATGTTTCTTGTCCATTTGATATAAGAAGAAGCGAGGTACAGGACTGCATAATACATGAATTTTTTAAAGCTATTAAGATACTGGAACAAAATAAAATGTGCAGAAGTGCTTTTCATAAAATAACTTTGTTCATATCATATTGATTTTCATGTATCACAGCGTGATGGTTATGGCTGTGTAAATACCTATGAACACTAACTTTTAAATGGTGCATTTCCCTTATATATTTTGGATAAGAAAGTTTAGGAAGTACCAAAGAAGCAGGGGAATAGCTTGCCGATATTATGTTGTTGTCTCCACGTGTGTTGTGTTTCCCCACCTCTGATTCAATGTCGTTTTCACCAAGCTCCAGCCAGAGAGGCTGGGATAGTACTGTTCATGTCTTAATGTAACTTTAAAAAAAAAAAAGCGCACACAAAAAATTAGTTCTCGTGACTTAGTAGGCAGCCCATGGTTCTCCACATTAGCTAATAGTAAACTGACTTCATTTTGTGGGTTGATACTTGAGTATCACACTGCTCACCTTCCACCTTTCCCCTTCAAGTCTCCTGGTTGCCCTGCTCTCGGTTCCTGCGGGAGGACAGGAATCAGCCTCCCCTCCTTCTCTCCACCCAGACACGAGCACACACTCTCAGGTACAGGAGCGGGGCCGTGAGCACACGGCACCCCCGCGTGCAGAAGCGAAGGGCAGCAGCGGCGGGAGAGGGCTCAGCCCTGGCTTTGTGCTTGGAGGCAATGGGCGCCCATGGGAGTGCTGATCCATGCAGGGGAGGACGAGAGCAGGTGCTGCCTCCCCCCCTGGCAAGCCCCATCCCAGCCACAGCCAGCCAGCCTGCTGCTGTGCTGCCTGCAGCAAGGAGGGGATGGGAACCTGGCCCTGTGTGGATGGAGGTTGGCTGGTAATGAGCATTAGGGATGAGATTTTGTTCATGGCGGCTCAGGGGAAAATGTCCAGCTACATCCCCTGCATGCCTTTGGAAAGCACATTTGAGTGAAGGTTACTGATTTGGGGATGGGAGGCAAAGGGCAAAGGGGTGCCCAGAGGAGGTTGGGAATCTATTACTGTTTAAATGCTGCTAAAATTTTGATAAAATGTTCTTGGTACTCCATTGTGATTTTTCCATTGGTCATTCATACCAAATTTATAATAAAAGGATAAACAGCCCCTATAACTGCCTCTTGCATTTTTGGAGTTTTACTCAGCTGTGATGGGAAGGCTCCCCAGGCAGTTAAAGCCTACTCCTTGGCATCTGCCTCCTTTTGTTCTTTGTCTGCTGTGGTCAGTGGGATCAAACCATGCTCTGTGTGGTGCTGACAAAACCTCCCTTTTCTTCCTGCTGTCCTGGCAGCCCCAGTGCCCAGCTCTCGCTGTGCCCAGCCTGGCTCACAGGCGTCAGTCCGTCGAGGTTTGGGAGCTCGTGGGCTGCTTCAGACGCATTCCCTGGGCACTTGCTACCTCCAACTGCCTCCCTCATTCTGGCTCTCCTTTCTGGGGCTCTGGAAGCATCCCTATTGCCATGGCACCATGGTGCTCAGTTTCCAACCCCTTCTGAAACCCTAGAGCTGTGGTATAAATAGTGCTGGCAAATGGGTGGGACTGGTGGGCAGCAGCTGAGTAAATGCACAGAGACAATTTGGAACCTGTGGAAAAGGGTGAACTCAGCTTATCTTAGCACTTGAATAAACAAATGCCTGCCCAGTGGCCCAGCAGCTTCCCACCTTGTTTTATCTACAGAGACAAACCAGACTTCTCTCACTCCAGCGGCAAGGATGCAGCTGCAGCCCTGCCAGACACAGGCAGCGTGTGGAGGGCTGTGCCAGCTCTGGGGGTATGTGATAATCCCCCAGCACACACAGCTGGGTGTCTGTCAACACACACATATATAAATAAAACTGCTGTGAGGCAAATGGCTGGCAAGGAAGCATCTCCAAAATATTCCTGCCCCAGCTACAGGAACTTTCAATGTGGAGGGAGATGGAAAATCCAACTTTCTTCACACCACAGAGGTGTCCTTTGCCACCCCAGAGAAGCAGAATCTCCAAGAGAAGCACAACTGATGAAACATGGTGTAAATATGGGCAGAGTTTTAAAACTCCCTTTGTTTAGGCAGCAATCAAAATAGGTCTGTTTTCAGCTCAAGAAAAAGTTGGGGGTTTGTATTTTTTCAGCAGCATCGAAGCTCGGTGGGGCTGGAGAGCTGAGCTTGTTTAGCCAAGGCCTATTTAACAAGCAGATGCTGACAGACCTTGACAGAGCTGGAATCTTTGCACCCTGCAGGGCTGCCTCATGCCTGGGCAGAGCTCTTCCCACCGTGGTTCCCAGACACCAGGGCTGCAGCCCTCCCGGGCAGGACACAGGACAGTGGCTGTCACCAGGCAGACCTTGCTGCGTGCTGGGGAGGCTGTGCACAGGCTGCTGGGGCTGCAGGAAAAGTGAACACAAGAAACAGGCCAGGAGGCAAGAGAGACAGAAGCCTGATGGAAATATTTATTACAGGTAGAAACTGTTCTAGCTGAGGAAATGCAGCCTGAATTTCAAAGTGTCTACTGTGCTTCCTAGACCAGTGGTAAATCTGACTCAAACCAGCCTGAGGAGAGCCAGCTGGCAGTGTGAAGGTGCTAATAGACTAATTACCCTCACCAACCTCTCCTCCTGCCTCCAGCTTTCACCCCACTACCAGATTTCATGGTTTACCCTGGGAGTTGCTTTGCCTTTGCATGTCTGATGGTTGCTGGGACATGTTATTGCCACTAGCTCTGCTTGTGCTGCTTGGCAGAGTGCCCTGTGCTGCTGAAGTTGCTGTGGCATGGTGACCTGTGCATCCTGGTCTGTCCTCCCCAGCAGAGCAGCCCTGTTCTGCCAGCACCCTGCTGCTGATCTCTCACCTCCAAGGTGAGTGTCCTGTGTGCTCATGGCTGCTCTGACTGGCTGAACACCCCTTGGAGCAGGAGCACTGGGATTTGTTCTGGAGGTGGTCACTAAATGCTCTTTGTGGGGAGAGAGGCCAGGAAATGCAGTATTGGGGTGCATGGGGCAGGACAAACCAAAGGCACAGGACCCTTTGTTTGTGGTACAGAGATCTGGGTTGCTTTGTGAAATATCCTATCCCAGACCTGGGGACCTAGGTGCTCCTGGATGGCAAAGTGATGCTGATGGACAGGTCCATATTTTTGGAGGGTAGAAGACTTTGAATTAGTGTCCTGTGATTTTACTTCTCTAGAGAAGGTAGATGATGGGGAAAGTGGTTTATTTTGCTTTTAAAGTTTAAGGATTTTTGGTTTTGTGTTCCTACTTTTGTGGAGCTTTCTTTAGTGACGCTAATGATTGGTTTGATGGAGCATTGACTCCACCTGCTGGTTACCAAAAACAAGTCTGAACTGGAGTAATATTTTTATTGCCAATGTGAAGCTTTTTTTTTACTGTACAGAAAGTACAGTAAAATACTGCACTTTACTAAGCAGTAAAGCACAACATAAATTAATTATATGTAACAAAAATGTGAACTGTGTTCTTTCCAGGTGAAATTGTAAAAAATCCTAAATATTGCACACTCAGTTTAATTTTCAATATCTTAGGTTCTAGGAGAAAAAGGTTGCACTGAATTAAATTGCATTTTCATACTGATTGATAGAAGAAGACTTTTCTTCTACTTGTCTTGCAAAAGTAACCAGGATGTCACTTGAGTTCTTAAAACAAGGCTGCTGAACTTCTGCAGTGATGCTATTTTAGCACTGTATTGATGAGCAAATGCTTTGTCCAGGAGTAGCATTGGTCTGAAAGATTTTATAAGCATACTACACCATTTATTCAACTAATTGCAGTTTTCAAAACGGTATTATTTTTCTGAAGTGAAATAGTATTTTTAACTTGTACAAATATGCTGTGCTTTTGCCAGCTTTTAGGTGCAGAGGTTTTTTGTGTGAGAAGGTGAATGTGAATAACAAAAGCTTGTTTCCTCCCGTACTGCAACCAGCTTCAAAGTAAAGTTGGTGTCTGGAAACCAAGCACAAACAATGTCTGAGTTTCATGGCTCCTTGCATCTGTCCCAGCTGACACTAAACATCCAACTTCAGGAAGATGACTTCACATCTGATAAACCCTAAATTCAAGGATGTGACATGTGCTACTGCAGCGCAAGTATTTGCTGTAGATCATTATTCATTGCTGTGCTTCAGGAGGAGAAAAAGGAGTGGCAGGTGTCCAGCTGATGGCCAGTCCTCTTCATTGCCCAGTTGCAGTCAGTCCTTGGATGGATCTTCCCCCACAATGGCACCATGCATGCCAGTTCCTTGGCTGTGAGCAGCTCATGTAGCTTAAAGAATTCAAATTGCTGCTAGAGAACTTGTTTCTGGTCTCTCATTGTAAGGACAGCTGGGGTTTTTCTGCCTCTGAAAGCTGATTTCATTCTCTAGCTAGAGATACTCCACCAGGCCATGTCACTCCCATGGCACAAAGAGAGAAGGTGCTTGTACCTGCAGATCAAGTTGCCAGTGTCAGGGAAAGGCAAGGAGGGTGTGGTACACTGCTCTTGTGTGAAACAGGAAGATGGTTCTAAGTGAAAAACCACTAAAGATTTTTGGATGATATTAAACTGCTTTTCTACTGTGAGAGAATTTATCATCTTTTTTTTCTGGAGGAGAAAATATATAGGAAGATTGATCTGAAAATATTACCTTGCTATTTTGATGTACTTTGTAATGGATGATCTCTTGATCTTGCAAGACAATGTTGAGAATACTCTTAATTCCTGTGGAAAACAGGCACACTTGGAACTGCCCAAGGTTTCTGGTCTCAATAATTTTCTGTATTTTTCCACTCGTTCTCGCTTCTCATGGAATCCTGGTGATCTCTGTAATGGAAATTACATGTGACATGTCTTTCACACTCATGAGCTTATCAAGGTAAAGCTGACAATTTCTTTCTTCTCAGTCTCTGACTTTGCACAACAACATGCAATAAGTCTTGGCTGCTTTCTGACAGATGACTGCTTCTGTTTCCCGTGAGAACAGAGATGCTTTGTTACACTGATAAAGTGCCTGTCAGTGCTGGGGTCAAGTGCTGCTCAAAATACACCAAAACTAATGTGGAACTGGCACAAGAAATTATGAAAGGGAGAAAGAGAACTTGAGGCTAGACCCAAGGACCATGAAGAGCTGGGTCACTTTATGGGGAGATTCAATTCTGTGGACAAGCTTTGGATGGCAGACAAAGGTGAAGGCACCTGGATTTTTTAGGTCACAGCCATGTGCTGCCTTTGCTGCTTTCCAAAGCTTTAGATGTCTTTTTTCCTAAGCACTTAGAACAATTTGGATACAGAAATCTGTTCCCCAAATCTTTGAGACAACAGTTCAAGACCTGCATTTTGTTGCCTAAAAGCCTTTTTATATATTTGGGTTAAAGTTTCTAAGCACTGCAGAAAGAGGTTAAAAGGCTTTATCAACTTGCAGGCTCCTCTCTTCCATAAAGCACTGTCCTTCCTATTCCTATCCCAAATAATGTTCATTAAAGTAGTTTCCCTTCTTTCATGAAGGCTGGAGAAAATGCTTTTAGATATCATTTGAAGAAAATCTCCTGGCTTCACTTTGTCATACGTATTATGGCAAAGACTTCTTACTTGTTTGCTTCATCTTTTCATTTTGGATAGTTTACATCAAATGAGTGTAAAGATACTTCCTTTGTTACTGAAAATGAGTCCAGATCCCCTTTGCACAGGAATGTACTGACATGAAGAGTTCTAATTTGGAAGAACCAGTAACAAATATGCTAAGTTTGCTGATGGTGCTGATAAAAAGCACAAGTACCAGGATAAACACAAAGGATAGAAATAAATGAGGTGGGAAGGGCATACTAATAATACCAAAATAGCCTTCAGAGATCAAGAGGTTGTGTCTGAGACAAACAAATAATGGCAGAAACACAAGCTGCTGATACAAAAGGGGAACATTGCTACACTGATGCTAATGGCTTCCTTCAAAATTCACCAGCTTAAAGGAACCTCTGTTGGAGTAGATTCAACTGGCAATCTGTTGATTTTATTCTCATGCTAACACTAGCTCCAGAGCAGAAGTGACCACTGACTTTTCAAATGGGGGACATAGAGATGATGGTCACAGAGCAAAGTGAGCAGTTTTTCTCCTGCCCTCATTATCCTCCAGAGATCTCCAAGCCACCAGGGTGCCTGCTCTTATTCTGCTCAGCCAATTTCAGAAGCAGTGCTCAAGGACTAAATTTCCACTTAATTTAATTGAGAAAGGCTGTAGGGCTTTACTGCTATCATTGTTTAGCAGTTATTTTTCCTGAAGCTGCAATTATCACAGCCAATGCCATTCAATGGGTAATGGAGGAAGGAAACACTTCAAAATCTCTTAGGTGCCAACCACAACTCTTATTTTAGAGGCTCTCACTTGGAGATGTTGAAGTTCAGATACAGCTTGTTTACATCTTCCACTAAGATTCTGCATATAAAGAGCTAATAAATATTTTAATACATTTTTCACAGAGTCATAAAATCCAATAGACCAGCAAGCTGTTCTACCTGTGGTGTGTAACCATCAGCAGCATTTGCTGATGTATTGATAACGTGGCAAATGTGATAACTTAGATGATCTTTGAGGGCCCTTCCAACACAAAATATTTTATGATAGCACTTTGCACTCTTACATAGCCCACTGGAGTTTGTTTCTTTAATATGTAGTTGGGTCATAATGAAATGACTTGGAGAATAGAAATTATTTTCCATTTACTGTTTAGTAATAAATGAAATTGACAAATATGCTACAAACCTTCTGATAGAGAAAATAGAGGGCAAGGAAAATTTGTCATCCTTGGGAAGCAAGTCTCAGTAAGGCAATGGAAGGTTTCTTACCAAATTAACTGAAATGAAAAAAAAGAATTATCCAGGTACTATATGGAATAAAAATTGCAAAATAAAGGGCTTTCTTCATATAATATAATTATATTTAATCATATAATTTCTTCATATAATATGGTTGGTTTTTTTTTTCCCAAATTTGCCCTAAACCAGGACAAATACCCTGCTTATTTTTTCTCAATACTCCAGTGTTGGATCCTTTAATCAATTAAACAGGTATGTTCACGATGCAGAAGAAACTAAGTGGAACAGATTTGGGCAGGATGTGCTGGTTGATTTGTGCTGCCTTCAGCCTGTGGTGTGCTAATGCAAGTGTGCCATCAGGTGGTATGGAAAGAGAGTGTTAGAGTTTCTCAGAAAGGGGGGTGTTTATGGTCAGTGGCAAGAATTTGTACAACAGAGTTATTTTTTGCATAAAAGCATCAGTCCACAGGTGCATCATTTGAAGGAGCAGTCTGAAAAGCTAAAGAGCCTCAGCTTTCTTTTTCTTTTCTTTCTTTTTCTTTCTTTTTCTTTCTTTTTCTTTCTCTTTCTTTCTCTTTCTTTCTCTTTCTTTCTCTTTCTTTCTCTTTCTTTCTCTTTCTTTCTCTTTCTTTCTCTTTCTTTCTCTTTCTTTCTCTTTCTTTCTCTTTCTTTCTCTTTCTTTTTCTTTCTTTTTCTTTCTTTCCCCCCTTCCTTCCCCTTCCTTATCTTCCATTTCATCTTCTTCTATATCTTCTACATCTCCTTTCTTTTTCCATGGTTCTGTGCAGGTGAGGCAAAGCGAGCAGCAGCAGCCACAGCAGCAGGGTAGATGTGGGGTAAGGGTAGGTGTGGGGTAAGGGTAAGGATAGCAAATGCAGGCCTCTATTCAGAGTGTTAACCCTGAATTGACCAATCAGCTAAAAAACACGATCTTAAAACAATTTACTCTATTAGAATTATAGTTTAAAATGCGAAATACAGCGTCAGATCTCACACATCTATACATATATTTGTGCACATTGCTCTATCTACGTACATGGTCTATCTGTTTATGTTCTCAGCTCTATCTAGAAAATGCAGAACAATGTTCTGCTGTGTTTTAATTGTATCTAGGAAGCACTGAACTTTTAACTGGAGTTTAGGGCACTCTGCTTCTACTCAGACAGCTGGCATTCTGCCTCTTAATAAAAGCACTTAGAAAGCATGGAATATAGTCTTTCTTACTTAATACTAAAACTTACATTATGTGGCTTCATATATCTTAATTTCTCTAAAGGCTTTAACTCAAATTCTACATTCTTTTCTCTCACTGAGAGACTCAGAGAGGGTCTAAATTCTTGGTTTCCGACAAGAAAGAACTTGACAAAGAACTGATCCTCCAGTTCAAGCCTATTAAATAGTGGAGACCAAGTGTCCCCTAAAATGCCACCTTTTTATCCATCAAAAATGAGTCACAACTATTGGATGTGCCACTGTAGCACTAAGTGGGAAAGAGCTCTATGGCTGGGCTTACTGGGGCTGTAGCTACAGGGACAAACATCTCTGAATTCAGCCAGCTTTGAGTCTCTTAGGATTATATAAAAGTTTGGCCTTTTTGGAGTCTGCCAAAGGATCTAATTACCATGGAGAGAGATGTGTGTCCCACCTGACAGAACCAAGCAGCTCCCAAATGAGCTTTCTGGGGAGCAGCAGGACCTGTTCCTGCAGATGATACTGATTTCAATGCAGCTCATTTCAACCCAGAAGGGAAACTGCAGCTGTCACTGGGACCTGCTGGTTGGTGGAAACCTGTACACATCTATGGGGACATCAGGAGATCCTCCATCCTCCCCCTTGCATTGCTTCCAGCCGTGCCAGAGCAGGTGAATTTGGCTCAGAAATGTTGGATTTGGGTCAGGGATATAAAAGGATGCAGCCAGGCTGTGCAAGTTGGAGTGTGCTGCTAATGGAGTCGTGTCAAATAAGGGCCATCAAAGCTGAAGGCAGTGTTAGAAGCAAAATTCCCAGTGGCAGAGCAGCAGCAGGATGGACACTGCCTGCCTCTCTTCAGTGCCTTAAAAATTATGAAGTTGGCTTAGATGAGGTTTTAATTGAATTTACCTTTTCCTTTCATCTGCCCTTCAGGCAGCTAGTAAGGCTTTTCCAAACTGGCTAGGTTTAGGACTCTGAAACAGTAAGTTGTGCTTTTTGAGAGAGCTTGAAAAACAAAATAAGTCCTGTGTTTTGCAAATTTGAAACCAGGCTCATCTGGCGCAGTTCAAGGTTTTGAAAACTGATATCAAGTACTATGTTTTACTTGAAAAACTCCTGAAGTCCTGCATTGTTGGGGCTTGGAAACCAGCTCATTTGGGCAGTTTTAGGGTTAGCAAATTGGAGACCAAGTTGTGCACTGTTGAACTTGGAAACAGACACCAAGTCATGTGTTTTTTGGGGGCTTGAAAATAGACAAATTTGTCCAATTTAGAGGCCAAAAATCTGAGGCTAAATCCTGTGGTTTGAGGAAGTAGAAATGAGGATTAACTGGTGCAGCTTTGGGGGCTTGAAAGGAAGTTCCTCTGGGGCTTGGAACACAGGAGACAAAGTCCTGTGTTGCTGTGCTCAGAAACATTGACAGAGCCCAGTGCTGGGATATAGCTGGTTAGAGCCTGGAGCTGGTAATGCCAAGCTTGTGGCTTTGATCCCTGTATGGGACACTTAAGAGTCAGAGTCCATGATCCTTGGGTCCATTCCAAATCAGAATATTCTGTGATTCTGCCTTGGGGTCTGAAACTGGGACTGTGCTGCTGTTCCTGGGCTGGCAGCAGAGTCCTAACCCTGCATGTTTGGGCTCAGCCCCGAGGCTCCCTGGCTGATCCTGGAGAGGGTTTGGGGGCAAAAGGCAGTTCCCAAGTCTTCACACAGGGCAGGCCTGAGCAGATCTGAATCCTGGCAGCTGCTGTCTTCCCTAAGACTTTTGTCATCACCATCATCATCATCATGCCCCCACCTGGGACTGTGTGGTGCTGCATCAGGGAGAAGAAACCATGTGGGAGGAGGGAGCCTGGTGGTAGGAGGGCTAACTGGCCAAAAATATCCTGATGGCCCCAAAATATCCCAGAAGGTTATTAAAATGTTAACAAGAACAGTTGGGTGAGGAGATCAGCTGGACAATTTCCTGGAATGTGGTGGTTCAGGGACTCCAACACTGCTCTGATTCCCTGCTGGTGCTCATGAGGCAGTTGGTGGTAGCAGTGAATTCTTGTATGTGTGTCACCCTTCCCTGCAGCACCAGGGTACCACACAGACACTGGGCAACAGAGCCCTTCCAGAAAATGTATTTAATGAAAAAACCTGTCCTTATGGAATTTGGGCTGAGACAAATATCTTGTTCCTTATGCCTAGGACTTTTATGAACCATTTCAAACGAGGTAAAGATTTTTCAGTGGAACAGGAATTACTCATGTTTACACCTTTTCCAGTTAGTAAACAGCAAACACTAAGAAACAAGTATTCTTTTAGAAATGGCTTGGCAACATGTCTAGTTTCCAAAGAGCGATAGAAATGTAAATTTGAGGATGTGTTTGATTTTTTTTGTCCTGCCTGATTCACTTTGAAGACAAAAAGAAATCTTGCCAGCCATACTCAGTTGTCTTTTGTAGCATTCGCTGGGGGGCAGCAGTGACAGCAGATGTGATTAACGAAGATGGTGTCAATTAGTTTCACCTTTATATAAACAAATGGTCAGCTTAGGTTAAGCCCTCAAGCTCCTGGAAAGCTCTCTGTGTTATTTCCATCGCAGAATCTGGGCTCCCCTGAGATGCTGACACAGCACAGTGCACAGTGCTGCAGCCACGGTTGTGAAGACTTTTTAACAATGCTTTAAGATGTGACAGATGAACCCCTGCTGTATTTCAACAGGTAGTAAACATCACTTGTTTCTTCAGCCGGTTGTGGCAGACTTTGTTTTGTTTCATATCATACCCGCCAGCACCATTTCTTCTTTACCTCAGTCACATCCCACAGGTTGATATTCGAGGGTGTGTAGCTTTACCTAACAGTGCACCTTGGAAATCAAGCTTGTTTATTTGAGCAAGAACTGTGTCTTTGAATGGGGCTCCCACGTGAAAGATAATGACTTATCCATTAGTGCACTAAAACACTTAAATATGACTTCTAGGTGTTGCCACTGGACAACCTGAAACTGCCAGCATTGTGGGATGTAAGTGCTGTTGGATGCTTGGGAGCACTTTCCTGCAGAGCTCCCGGCATCCTGCCAGCAGCTGCCCGGGCAGGCAGAGTTCAGGCTGGGCATGGCCACTAGGTTCAGCAGCTGAGTGGGAATTTTCTAGTGGGATTGTTGGGGAAAACACATACCAGTCGGAAAATATGTTTTTCTTACTGGAACTGAGACCAATAATTTAGTACTGAGCTGAGTTCAGACCGATGTTTTCCCACATTCTGAAATGGCTGCCTGAAGTGTGGGCCTCCAGCAAAGGTGGGAAACCAACATGGGGAAGTGTGAGACTGGACCTGTGCAGGACCAGGCTCGGTTCTGAGCTCTCCCACTCCCCTGATCACAGGCAAGTCTTGGCTCCCAAATACAACCACTCCATGCCTCCTCAAGAAAATTAGTTTTTAACCCTTTGCCTTTTTTCATTTCTTTGGACAGGATTTTGGAGCATCAGATGCATAGAAGTTTGCAGGTACTAATGGAAAACAAATAATACCATATACTGCCTTTGTGGTAGTAAACTCTGTCCCATGGGAGATCACTGATCCTATGTTGGCATCTGATAACAGATCAGATAAGTTACCAGGATGTAAATTTCTTAAATTACATCTTTTCACTGTGTTTTCTTCAGGCACAAAGAAGGTATGTACATGCTTTTAAAGAGAACAAATGTGTTTTAACCATATCTACTAACAGGCCTGGAGCACAGGTCTGCACTACTGGGGTATGTTTTCCAGGGAACTTTGCACTTTGAAGAGCAAATTGTAGTAATGGAAAAGTATTATATGCAGGCTGAAGCAGCAAAAGCTTGCTGGTTTAACAATGTCATCCCACTTAGCTTTGACGTTGCCTTAAATGACCTGGTTTATTTATGCCCTTCTTCCTTTCACTTTTACAAAATGGGAGATAGTCACCTCTGACAGAGGAAAGGAGAAATTAATCCAAGTTATACGAAAAATTTAACCCGAGTTGTAATCTTTGGGCTACCCCTTTTTTAAAACTGAATTCAGCTCCATGTTTCCATGAGCCTGTATTTTTTGGCTCACTGGATGAAGAAGTGCATTGAGCAATGCCACCCGTGGCAGTTGCTTTGCGGGCTGGGGCTTCACTGGCTGCATTTGAGCCATCTGCAGAAGCCCTGCAGCAATCCCTGAGGTGATGGCAGCTGTGGTTTTCCTGCTGGCTTGGTTAGCTTAGGGTCATGAGCCAGAGCTGAAAAGGCTTCCCTTGTGCCCAGGCTCCTGTGGGAGGCTGTGCCTGCCCAGGCATCCCTGTGCTGCTGAACTGCAGGTGCAAGGGCAGGAAGCGTGCAACTGTTGAGCAAATTCTGTTAAACTGGAAAGGGAAGCATTGCTCACATCACCGGCCACCAGATTATCAGTTTTTGTGGTCACAAGTAATAAAATGGCCAACCCAGGGTGCTGGGGGCATATTGCTGCAATGTATGGTTTATTGAGCAAATCAAATGCAAGCGAGCAGGATTTGGCAAGAACTGAAGAACCTAATCAGTTAACTCCTTCTTTATTCCACTTCAATGGTCTAACACAGACCATATCAACTGGGTTGTTCAATCGGAAATAATATTACTTTTGCCTCCAACCTGGAGAAATCAGATACTTGGAAACAGAACGTATAAAGCAAATATAAACTGTGTTATCTCAAATAGGAATCTTTCAGTTAAACCAGGTACAGTTGGAGGAAAGACAAGGTTAGATCATCTCTGAGTCCTACACAGCACTGCAACGTGCTCACAATCAAAACAGGAAATGAGCAAAAAGGCAATCTCTGCAGAGGACTTAAAAGTGGTCCCTTGCACTGATGTTTCTGAAAGAGGGCACGAGAAATAGCTCAGCTTTTATTTGCAGCTGTACCACAGAACTGGAAGAAATTTGCTTCAGATCCAGAGTCTGGTCTTCTACTCTTGCAGACAACCATCCCACTGAATGTCTTTTGGAAACAACCAAGCTTTATCCTAAAAGCTCTTTCTAGTTCTTGTTGTGACTGATGTAAATCTTTCAGAGTCTTACTCAAATGAGGGTTTTGCCTAATGTATGGACTAAAGTTACTAATGGATTTTACCTAACTATCCTGCAACCAGCACTACCCTTTGCTCTATGACTTCATTTTACATTTACAACCAAGCTACCTTCCATAAAGATTTTCATGAAAATGTTCAAAAAATTCTGCACCACATTATATTAAAAAAAGATTTAAAAAAATCAGTGCAATGCCATGACTTGTTACATGTCTAGTAAAAACATATCCAAAATATCCTAGAATTATTTTCTGATGACCAAATCTTATTCTTTGCTCCTGTTCATCCAGTGTGCAACTGAAGCTCCAGATGTCCTGTCATTTTCAAGAGATGAGCTCTTAAAGTGCCTTTTCATGAATTCAGAGCTATATGATCTTGCTCATTATACTAAGAAATTTACTTCTCCCATTTTTATAACTCCAGGCCTTAATGTTGAGGCATTTTGCATAATCCTTCCTATTTCTTTTGTAAATTTATTACATGCCTAACTCTTGTGCTGCCATCACTACTACAAATATGAACAAGGTAGGTGTACAAGTCCTCAGTGTGAAGAGTTCTCCTGTAAAACTTGTTCCAGTCTGACAGCTTTTCTTCATTTCTTTTGTCTCAGCTGAAGTTTGATTACATTTTTCTTTCTATATTGTATAAATACCTTACTGATTTAGAGATTGGCTACATCTGCTGCATCAGTCCTGGCTCTGAAATCAGTTATCAAAAGTATATGGCTCTAAGAAATAAATTCATATTTTTTTTTAATGTAGTTTTGTACAGAAGGGTAAATTTTCTGGAATGGAAATAGGCAGCCTCAAGTAAGCCATTTTAGAACAGTGCAGCAGTTTCCTGCTGACTTTAAGGAGTCTGGGCTTCAGGTGCTCCATTCAAAAATTTGACTGTTCAAAAGGCAAAAGAGGAAACCCAAGTAAAAGCTAAAAAATGTACTAAACTTCCTGGAAAAGCCAAATACAGGTAAAGGCTAAAAACTATTTTTATTTATTTTTTTAAAGGAAAAAGCTCACCTATGAAAATATCAAAGGCTTATAAAAAGCTGAGCTTGCTGAAGATCAGCTCAAAAGTAAGCCATGAGGCACATAAATTATTTATATTCTTTTTTCCCTCTCTGCACAAGTTAATGCTACTGCAGAGCTTGGTTCCTGCTTTGCCCTTACCCACAAAGAAGCAGGAAGCCCCACTGAAAAACAGAAATAACATGCTAACGCAGAAACACAGTTTAGCATATTAAGAGTCCAAAAGTACTCAAAAAAGGCTTTGCAGTAGTTAATTTTTGGAGACAGCAGTGATTGAACTGATGCAGAGAGGGCAGTATAAAGGACAGCTACTGGGACACATTTGCAGCTTGGCTCACACATGTCCAAGCTGTACATTGCTGGGAAGGGCTGGAGATCTCTTGAGTGACCAAACCAAATAAAAGCTCAATTTAACTAAACAACCAATAGCTCTTCAGGCTGCCTGAAACACAGGAGTCAGTCCAGTCCCAGACAGTTGTCTGCAGCTGATTCTATTGGAAACTGGCACCTAAGTACACAGTGGCTTTCTGATGTTGATGCCTTTGAGTGCTGAACACTCCTCTTTGTGACCCTTTCAGGAATTTGATAGTTCCTTCCCATCTTCACATGGTTTTGTGTCTGAGAGACGCTTTTCAAGACCAGCATATTACGTGACTGATGAAGAAAGAAGTGCAAACCCCCTACTTACCGTGGGGCTGGGGACCAGAATGGGAGCCAGGGAACTGCCAGGCACAGCTCAAGGAAGGAGGCCCCTGCAGAGATGCTTAGGATGAAAGACCTATGTTTCAAAACATGAAATTCTACATAAATTAAGGTACTTGGTCCAGTATGTGAAGACTTTTCAAACTGGGTTTTATAGCATCAACCTTTTAAACAGTGCAGTAGTTTCCATTTATGTGTGGAGTATTAGTAGAAAAATATGAAAAGAAAGAATCAAATGGAACATTTAATAATGTTTTTACTGTGACAGCTCATTGTCCACCCGGGGAGGTAACAGATATGTAATATCTGTGAACTGCAATGCTAGAATAGTTTTGCAGATTTCTGCTGTTAGTAAAGTCATTGAAGCAGGAAGAGATAACAAAGATTATCATCCCAATGTAAGGCACTATTAACTGTGAAATTTTTCCATGGAATGCTTCAGTGCTTTTTTACAGTAATGATGGCATGGACCCTTGTGCCAGCATACATTTTTCATGCAGTAAACTCCATTTCTTTTCCTCACGATAAAGTGCTTTTGAGTTCAGCAAGTAAACAATGTTGATTCAGCAACACACAGAGGACACCCACACACATTCAGCTGGCATCACATGGTATCTGCTGAAACACAGCCACCACAGGGAAACAGGCTGTGGCACGGCTCTTCAGGCAACTGCTAGGACATATGGCAACCCCAGGATGTCCTGGGAGGTGAAATGGGAAGAGTTATTTAAAGACTCCTTGTGTTTTTGTTTTACAAAAGAACAGTTCAAATGTCTCTTCTTTATTTGAGAAATAAACTATGTATTCCTTATAAAAAGTCCCATAGGAGAAAATTAGAAACCTACCCTTAGTTTGTTTTTAAAGTTCAGAGCCTGTTCTATTTCAGTCCATGCAAATATGCACTTGGCAAAGGATTCCACCTAAACCATCAGTCAGAAATCTAGGCAAATACTTTATAATCCCAGAGAGAGCCAGAATTGTCTGTGCCTATGCAAGGAGGGGCAGCACATGCCTGCCCTGTTGAAGGTCACTGGAGATGCAGGTGACTTCTGTCACAAAACACATTATCCTTCAGGACAGTGCTGCCATGAGACAGTCCTGATAGATTTCTTCCTAGGGGGCCCAAAAACCAGGTTTGCTTCAAACCCACCATGGAATGAGCCTTGCTGGAAACACACCTTGGGCCTCAGGCTGACACAGGGCAACATAAGGATATTTTTCTGGGCAGGGCTAGAAATCCCCTGTCAACAGCAGCATCTAATGAGCAAAGCTCATTATGAATGACAATGCATTGAATAAAAACACAGCACAAAAACATCAAGATAGTGAATGTTAGACTTTAGAGGGTAAAAATTAACTCTAATATTCATTGACTACAAACATGGAAAAAACCCAAACACCAAGAATGTAGGAAATAAATCATTAACAGCGTAGAAAGTTAAGGGAATAAAAGATTTGACTACTTCACTGTTTTATGAGAAACACAAAAAAACCCATTGCATCTTATTGGATCCCATGGCAGTTAAACATCTTATTTCTGGCACACTTCTTCACTACTTTGTGTTACAGGGAAGATTACTAAAGGTTGAAAATTCCCTTTGAATCTTCACAGTGATTTTGCAGCTTTCAGCTTTCTGAAGAAGTCCCCAGGGCTGAATTCAGGTGGGAATGGAAGGTGCATCTCCCACACCCCAGCACAGCTCTGCCCTGCTCTAACTGCTCTGTCCTCTTACTCTTCTTCAAGAGTTCATCCAGAACCTCCGCTCTGCAAAATTACTGTGAAGATTCAAAGGGAGTTTTCAGCAGCAGACCCCAGTAAGTTCAGTCACAAACCTGCTTTTAAATGCTATTCATCAAAACAAGTAAAAAGAAACAGCACATTTGATACAGGAGCAGAGCTTACTGAATTAAAGAGATTCTGAGCTTCCCCAGAAGAACTCTGAAGCACTTAGGGAGGAAAAGTCAGCCTGCACTGCTTCTACACAGGAAGCAAGTGCCTTCTGTGTGNTTTTTTTTTTTTTTTCTTCACTAGTCTCTGTATTACACAGGAATCTGGAGGGCAAAAAGAAAGGTGGCAGTCAAGAAAGAAGATTTCAGGAAAGGTGAGAGAAGGGTAACATCAAAAAGGATCTGTGCTACCAGTCTCAGAACTTAAGTGGAGGCCATTGGAATGCACTGAATTCATTTTTTTTTAGTAACAAGGAAGAACAGAGGATTAATGGCAGAACAGTTTCTCATGAAGACTTCAATTCTTTCTATTTAGCTCAGCTCCTAAAGTTCTTTGCAAAACTCTGTTATTATAACACATGGCTGGGAAACTGGAGCAAAGCCACCAGTGCACAAGTAAATTCGATTAATCTCAAGTCTGAACTATACTTTAGCCTCCCTCACCTGCAGCTGATAAAGCCCAGCTGACAAGACAGGCAGGTCTTAACAACAAGGCTCAAAACACTAAATTGTCCAACAGAGGTATATCCAAAGCAAGCAACAGAGGCTCCCCAAAGTGTTTGGTTTTCTTTCTTTAAAAAAAAAATAAATTCATTAGAACAGGAAAAAAATAGATATTCTGAAGGAAAGGTAAAAAATACAGCAATTTGTATGTATGTGTTGAACACCCTGTTAACTAAGAGCCCAGTTAAACTCTATTGCTAACAGACCTCAGCTAAATACTGTCTTATCTTTCTAATCACAGATGGAATGAAGGAACTAGGAAACAAAATTTAAAAAAAAAAAAAATTACTCAAACACTTGCATGCTTTTAGTTCTCTTATCTACAAAGCATCAAAAGTAGACTCAAAATTGGTTTTTTCCCCTTTCTGCAACAGGCAGACTCCTGTTGCGGAAGAGAGGCATAGAAATGTTTGTTCCCTCAGTAAAACTGCATCATCATGCTTTTCCTAATCTTATTAGGATGAGGACATGACTGTGGGATGCCAGACAGTATTTCCACTGTTAGCAGGAAGCAAAGGACAGTTATGTGGGTGCCCAGCTCTGTGGAGTCTGTTCAGCAGCACAGAACCAGCTCAGAGAAATGCCTGAGGAAATCAGGTACTTGGGTAATGAGAGCTCTCATTCAGCACCTAACAAGATGCATAAATACAGAAAGTGACAGCAAAGGAAATGCCAAAAAGCTGCTTGAAGGCTTTGGAACACCAGCCAGGTAGCATTAAAGACACATCAGTCTCGCCCTGTGACCTGCCATTCCATATTCACAGCTACCTTCAGTCCCACCAGTAACAGCTATTGACAGAAGAGTGGCTTTCAAGAATTTTGGACTAGTATTACCAGCTTTTAGAAAAGACATGAATGAAAGAATGGTTTAAAACCATAAACAGGCAAAGTATTCAACATAAAGATTTAATAAGCCAAAGCACTGACTCAAGTTTTATTCAAGAAGAGACTTCCTGTTACAGACCAGAATTTTGGCTGATAAAGAATTTTCCTTAATTAATAATTCATTTCCTTTCTACAGTCATCTTGCACCTAGGAAGTATGTTCCAGCTAGCTTGGGGAAGATTGCTACAATCACAACCAGACAATTAATTTGTGAACTAGGACAGAAGAATGGTCATTTTCCACCACCTGTTCTGGACAGTATGTAAATGGATGTACCTTGCACATTCATCACCCACACATCAGTTAGCATCTTTTTCCTCTGAAAGGAAGACCTTAGCAGTGTGCCAGAGACTAATTTGGCTCCTTTCTCACATATATTAATTAAACCATCATCCAAAAGAGGACTGAAAGATGAGCCCTATTCCCTTGTAATGTTTTAAAATGCAATTAAGAGCAAGTGGTACAATTGAAAGATGCCTGGACACACACAGATGGGTTCCCAAAGCAGAACAATTGGCCACAAGCAACATTCATTTCAAGCACAAGGTGATGGCACCAGGACAAGCCAAGAAAGAATGGAGCTTAATTACATTTCATTAAATGAACATAAAATCTAAACACTGCACTCTGTAATAGCTCTCTCTCAACACTGCCTGATCAAATCCCTTGGACTGTGGTGTAACAGTCCTACTCCATCCATGCCACTTGGACTCCAGGTATTTCCACAGTTCTGGTAGCCCGCTGCACCCTGGGAAGGAGACAGTTACCCTGAGGCTGCAGCAGGAGCAGCTCCTGTCACCAGAAGGGCTTTAATCCAGTCACACCCCTCCTGCCACTTGAGGGGACAAAGAGGGTGTGTAGTTCTTAAGAAACTGGGAAAAACATGCATTATCACAGCAGCCTTACTTTCATACTAATTAGAAAATAAATACATAGGCTGGGGGGGGAAATAAAGACTTGTGACAACTGCACACAAGACACAAATATTACCTGGATAGTACAAGACCAGATGTTGAAGAGACCAGAAGTTTGCATGCAAGTTAAAACTCACTATTATTACTCCAATTCCCCTTTCCTATTCTCATCCTCTTTGGTTCCTCTGTAAAACAGAGCTGGTGAAAACTCAGTTTTCTTCAGAGTGAGTGCAGAAGGATTACTGATGATTTTTTATGCATTTGGAGATACTCCCAGAAGCAACCAAGTCACTGGCAGGAGTTAAGGGAAGTTACAAGTCCACCTCCCTGTTTAAGGTTGAAACCACTTTAAGCCACATGCTGCTGGACCCATCTATTCTCAAAATCCTGGTGCCAACCTCCCAACAGATCCTTATCCTCCACATTTGCAATGCTCTCCTTGATGACTGCAAATCACAGTTTGGTAGCCATCGTCTAAACCAGCAGATAAGCACTGTAAAAAAAAAAAAAAGAGACTGACCAGCATACATATATTTTTAAAAAATCCTCTGATTTTTTCCTTTCTGGTGTTAAGCAGGCACACAGAAAACAAACAAAACACCAACCTGAAAATAGATTTTCTGTCTAGGTGGCTCTAAAGAAGACTGACTGATGAAAAAGCCTGAACCCTTGGCACAGTGAAAGACTGTTCAAAGTGAACACCCCTGGAGAAGGAACACCAGAGTGAAAGGAGGAATAGACAAAGCAGATAAAACTGTCAGTTCTGGCAGAGGGGAGAGACTAAGAAGTTCCCAAACCTTAGAGTAAAGCCCAGAATGGAAAGAATCAGAGTCAAAGCCAGGCTGTTTTGAATTTGCATGCACCTTATAAAAGGCCAGACAAAGATATTTTAACTGAAATAATACCTGAAGGCTTGAATTTATTCAGGAATTAACCTTATTTCTTTTGTGCACATTCACCAATAAGAGTTCAAAGAACCACAATTCAACTTGGCTGCTTTAAAAAACACAAACTGCTTAACTCACTGGGCCTCCTGAGCAACACAGATACATTTAAGCCTCTGCTGGATGTGGCAGAATGAACACACTCCTGAACTGCAGAAGCAAACCAAAACAATAGTTTGAAGTAGATTTGTTTTGAACCACATAATGTTCTATGTGTATATAAAAAAGAAAACAACTGAAAACACCCAAACCTTTCTGTGGCAGAGCAATTGTCACTTCAAAGGATTTTTCACACCCCTGACTACATCTGGTTCCCTTCAGAGGCTGCTCTGGATGCAAAATGGATATGCTGTGAAATAAAAGCTACTTTACACCATAACGTTGCCATTATTTATTAACATCTAGCCCTACCATTTATTTTCTTTTAGTTTAGCATAACTTGCTGCATATAGCCATAGAGATCTGATGCAGTCTATTCAGCTCTTGTACTGTAGTTTTTCCTCCACCAGCTGCAAGTTAACTGATTTCAGTGGATATCTGAACATTGCCCTATTTCATCTGGCCCTACCATGACATTTTGAAAGGATCCAAGCAACTTTGAACAAAGACCACGAAGAATTCACAGATCTCATTGATGGCAATACTTTTTATTAGAAAGAGTAACAAAGTGCTTCCTATAGAATTCATTCAGTACAGATTTTTTTAAGAAATATGATTTTTCCTTTTTATATGGACAGTTTTGATGTGATGATGTTTCAGTGCAAACAGGGTTCTCCAAGATTCTCCTGCAGAGCTTCTCTGTACACACGCTTTCAACCATTTATACATTTGGCAGATGTGAAACAGTACTGAAAAGTCCATCCCTTAAAAAATGGAGGTTATGTAAAACGCTTGCAATGTCACACTGGCCAACAGGAATAGCATTGTTTGTTGTTATTTAACACAGCTTTAAGGGACGCAATTCTTTCATACAGTCCTACACACAGACACATAAAGGTGCTTTCAGTTCTATCAATAATAATAATATGTAACAGCACAAATAACATCATCAATTTTTACTATATACACAACAGTGAAATGGTCTTTTTCTTGTTTAAAATTAACCTCCTGTTTTTTTAGCTAGGGACATGCTTTGAACATTTGGTGCTTCCTTTGCCTGCCTAATATGTCTGGATGGAATAAAGAACACAAGCAAGGACTGTTCACCCATTTCCCCCTCACTTTCGGCACACATTTATGATCAGATCTCTTAAGACACATATACACATCATTTCACTGCATTCCACTTTCCATTCTTTATGTCTGATTCAATCCCAGCTCCCCTTTTTCCTTAGCTCCTCCTGCCTTCCCTGCAAAGGAGAGGGAGGCAGAACAGTAACAGCACAAAATTAGGACAGATGCTTCAGTACAAATTGTTACACAAGGGAATGTATGAAACCAAACAGGAGAGGGGGATCGTCCATGCAACGCAATCTTCTTTTTCCATTTTCAGCTAACCTTACACCACTAGCACTATCTTTTCAGGTTTTTAAAAACGCGAAATTCCTGTAAAGGACAAGACATAGTTACCCTTAAGATAAACCACTAAGACATTCACTAAACACAATCTCAGTCCCAAAGCTACCCAACCTTTCCCCAGAGTACACGTACACAAACATGAACACTGAACAAACAACTGAACTGAATTTGTGAGTGCAACAGTCACAGTTCTGCTCATACTGAAAGGTCACATGCATATAAACAATGTCCTCACTGAAGTTGTTGGTCACACCCGTGGTTCACTGTTCCCCCTTCCTTATGTACAGAGCAAAATCACCACTTCAAGGAAATACCACATGTCCTCTCACAGCACAGGGTCTTTACACGAGAACTACTGCAACAAGGGTATCACAGACACGCTTTTTCCTATGGGATGAAGGGAATTGATGAGATCCTTTGTACAGTAACTGGATTGTGGAAGAAAGTTTTTGTTTGTTTTTTTTTCCCCTCTACTTTTAACAACAGCATGCTTTTGTAATAAGGCCCTTATACAGGAGGAGAATACACATAACCTCATCATTCTATCTATACAAATATGCAAAGATGTAAACAGATGTTCTCCTTCTAGGGGACTTGAAACAAACCCAAAGCTTTCACCCCTAGGCACTTTTGAGTATGGAGTTCCCGGCTCTGAGTCCAGCCTGTATTTGCTGTTTGCTTTGGGACTTCATGTAGTGAACAACAAAACCTCCTGTATACAGAAACACCTTTTGCTGTCCAGTGTTTCCCTGCCACCAGCATAACTATTTAACCAGGTGCCAACCAACACAGGTTGCCATGTAACTACACAGCTGGGCCTCAGTCCCAGTGCCCTGTAGTCCTGCTGGCTCAGCAGAGCCTCTTGAATCCACATGCAGAGATATCTGAAGATCCTGAGAGGTGATCTGCCTCCTCTGAAGGATACCACTTGTTCATTAAAAAGCACAGAGACATGTCTAGAGATGGCATTTCAGTACAAAAGACTCTAGAGGAGCTGGGCTTTCATGTTCACTGCCCTAAATAACAATTATTTCCTTAACAGGAAAGTCTGTAAGAACTGGGGCCAGGAGTCCTGGAAACAGAGCCTGAAGGACAAAATGATCCATGCATAAAGCTGGACTTGAGAATCCAGTGGCAGGAATGGGACTATAAAGAACTCTCCCTAAACTTTAAAAGTCTTTGAATAAGACAGCATCTTTAACTAATTTATTGTTGTAAAAACATTTAGGAAAAAAGCCACTGTAAAAGGTTAAGCAATTTTCTGTAAATTGAACATCTATTATTATCTTTAAGCAAATACGTAATTTCACTGTACCACAGAGGAAGCTGATTTTGCAATTAAGTTTCTTGCTAAAAGTAATGTACAGTAAATATTAAATTGGTAGCCTATTTAGCAGTAGTAGTAAAGTAGAAGGAGTAAAGATTGTGTCCCATTTTTCTGTTTCTCTTCACAAGAAGAGAGAACTTGGAAATACCCACATCCCTAGGGCAGCTGCTGGGGAGCTGAGTGAATTCTGTACCCACTCCTGAATCTATATAACCTATTCTCTAGGTTGTGTGGCACATGACATATACCTATAGGTAGGCATTTTTGCTGCCTAGTATGTAAAGAAATCAGTTAAGACTATTACATAAAATGACCACCTGGTTTCAGCTCCATTCTTGCCTTGCATGAGGAAACAGGCCCAGTTTGCTTAAGTGCACAAAGCTTTAGCCCACACTGCAGCAAATGTGGGAAGCACTGAGAGATCTGGTCTGATATCTGGTTGCTCAGCCATTTCTCACACCACCCAGAGGAAGCAGACAACACCCGAGCACTGCTGTCTGGAATGGCAAATGTCCAACACTGCAGCTGGAACTACCTACAAACTCCATGAATTATCCAAATATTTATCTTAAGAAGGAGGGCTGGGGGAAAGAGCAAGTACAAAAAATAAAGAAAGAAAAATAGCAGCAGGAGCTGAATAAATTTCCGAAAAACAAGGCAGTGCTATGTTAGACTGCTTGGCCAATGTAGGACTGCAATTTCTCCTAAACAACAGCTGAAGTCTTGTGTGAAATCACTAATATCAGTATAAGGGCATTTTGCTGGTACAGTTTGTTTCCTGGGTGAGAGCTTACTATAAAGCACACAAACCAAAGTTGTTTTTGTGTCTGGAAATTGTGTTTATCTTACAAATGTTTGTCATTGAAGGTTTGTTACCAAACCTCCCTTGTGCAGACTCAGCTTTTAAGCAAAACACTAACAAATTATGCAGATTCAGGGAACAAACAGCAGATGAGCACCCCCCCCCCAGCAGTGAAACAGAACACTCTTATCAAGTGTCCTCTTAAAACCAGACATTGAAGTCTTCACTATACAAAGCAAGAACATGGGGAGAGGGGAGGGCAAAATGAAAAAGCCAATCCTTTGGCTAAGGCCCCAAGAGCACAGAAAACAGTACATTTCACACCATTGTATTACAAACATCTCCCTTCTTCCCCCTAAAAGATGTAGTAGGCCACTGATGATTTGGCTTAAAAATGTAATTTTAGCCCCCCTCATTGAAGTTCATCAATTTGAAGCATTGCAGCTTTTGATATACCACCCATTCACTTAAACACATAAATCCACTGGCATGGTGATGGTGTTGAAATACATAATCCAAATAGTATCTATAAAATTTTACTGTTGTACATAAATAATGACAAGGCACAGAACAGCCACCAGTCCAAGAGCTTGTAGGCCAAGAAACCAGAGCATAACCCAGAAGAATATAATTATTACGGGTTCTACTATCCGTTCTCCGAAGTACATCCTTGTGAAGCCTATTCTGATAAGGCTTTTGTTTAGTTCTCCAAAAAGAGTCCCCATCTTTTTATAGTCATCTATCACAGGTTCTGTGGTGTGGTTCCTTTGCTCTTGCTGGACCTGCAGACAGAAGACAAAAAGAGGAAATATGTTGTACAATTTTATTACTCTGATTCTGAACAAGTCCCTCATTGTTTCTATCTGAATGCATAAAACTAAGACACACATGCAATAAATCTACTCCTTAAATCAAGAGATTGAAAATGCTACATAGCTTGTGACCCTGGAACAATGCTAAGGATGTCATTTGTCCAAATCTGGGACATCTGAAGTGGTGCTACAAATATATGACAGCCTCCCTCCCCTCCAGATGCCACTCTAGAGGAGGTGTAAAGCTCTCCTGCAGATCATACATCTTACCTGTCTGTGCAACCTGCCTGTGGTTGTCAGGGCAATGAAATGGAATGAGATGTCTCTAATTCCAGAGAGGGGATTTGGCTGAATTATTTCCAGAACATCTCCAGAACTACATGAATGATATCAAACTATTAAACAAGAACTATGAAGTGATTTGCACTGAAGCCCAGGGAACTGAAGGGTGACTAATCACTGCTGAAAGGGCACTGGATCCAACCAGGAAAATCACAAAGTATCTACCCTGGAATTGGTGTAGGAAGCCATGCAAGTCAGGCAAAGAAGACAGACCCAAGGACTGCACAGATGCAAAGTGGTGATATAAAAAAGCAAAGGGAAGGAGAAACAAGTTCTGGACTATTTGTGAAATATTAAATGGCAGAACCAATGCACAGGAAGGCAGAGTTCTGTCTTTAAATGAAGATGCCACAGGTAAATACCCCTGCAGGAAACACAAACATTTCAACATGTAAATGGTAAGTAGATTAGAGCTTGAGATCCCTTCTCTCTTCCCCAGGGTCCAGAGATTCTTTGCACAAAACCTTATTGCTTTGTGTTTGGGTATGACAGGGCAAACATGCTTTCGAGACAATGAACATGAGTTCTAATGCTTCCACTAGGTAGCAGTGAAAACACATGCAGCAAGTACTCATAAATAATTCAGTGGACTGATCAATAGGTCCTACAAATTGCCCACAAGCTCTACGTGCAATTAGTCTACTCCTGGATTCAAAGCAAACATTTTCCATCTTCAAGGATGGAAATCTACTCTGCATCCTTTGTTCCATGGCATGATCTTGGTAAAGAAACAGAAATTCCCTTTCACACCAGTGCCAGACTCTCCATTAGAGAGAAAATCACAAAGTGAACTACCATTCTTACAGAAAAATATCCAGCAAAGATCGAAAGAAGCCAATATTGTTTTTCTAGGCCAGACTGTAGGCCACCAGGCAGAACCTGCTGGCTGAATGCTCTGGGTAAATCTCTACAGTTGCTGCTGAAAAAAACCAACAAAACCCCAACAGTCCCTCAGCTGAAAGTACCTGGATTTTTTATATTTTTTTTATTCATAAAGAGTCTGGTTTAAGCTTCAGTACTGAATTCCATAAAGGGACAGGTGCAGGAAGCTTAAATAGTAATGTGTTCATAAGTAATTCATAACTAATATTCTGTTCACACATTCTGCAGTTCTACAGAAGAGCCTGAGAGGGGAGAACAGTACTGGAGGTTATGTACAGACAGACACTCCCTTGCCTCTTTTCAGCCTGCTTCGCAGGCCCAGGTTGTTTTCTCCTCCTTACTGGATTTCCTTCAGCATTTTGGCATTAACTGTGCTTTACTTAATTCAATTTAATTCAAAGAAACATTGGCTCACCAATAATCCCAATGTTTTGAGATCAGTCTCTTCTGGAAAAGTGGAGCCTCTTGTGAGAGGCTCAGCTACGACTCCCCTGTAAACTCAGCAGGGCTGGGAACACAGAGTAGAACTCTGACCCCTCCATTCCCAAAGAGCACAGGGAGCCAAACAGACTCTTCAGCCTAAGCAAATACTGATCACAACAACTGGAGGAAAAGAGAGGGATGCGCTGGGAAGGGAAGCATTGCCTCCTGCAAGAGGAGGCCAGGAGGGAGCATGTGACAGATGACGGTGGAGGGCATCAGAGCACAGCTCACCTCAAGTGGTGCAGAGACCACTTCTGAAAGAACAGCTGAGAAATCACTACATTTTCCAGCCATGGCAACCAGGAGGGAGAAAACATGCACATCACTTCTCTGCCCCTGGCTTGTTAGTGGTACTCAGCAAGGTCCTGGAAGCCTTCGCACAGAGCAAGTGCAGCGCTGGCCAGGAGGCTGCCAGCAGGTACAGGTCTGTGAGTTCCTCTGCAGCTCCCACTGGGCTGATCAGGATTAACCACACCTGCAGGATTAACCACACGTGTCCATGCCAACAATGTTCTTCCTGGTATGAAGCAGCTGTAGGACTCACGACTGCGCTTGCAGCCCCACTGGCTTTCACAAGCTAACAGCAAGAAGTTGCACACTGATTCTTAAACAAGGTAAACATAGTGCATTCCACCTCACTTAGGCTGTCCAGGTATTTTTTATTTTTTCAATACCCCTCCCTCACCTTCTCAAACAAGGGTAGATTCACAGATTCTACAGCGATTACAGACAGGGAACTGCCAGGCACAGAGAGAGGCAAGTGTATGTTTAATTACAAAACAAGTGTCAGGTTATTTTTCCAAATATTTTTCAATAGCTTACAAAATCTTTCAAAACGATCATGGAAATTCTCAAGACTTCAAAGTCTGCTTCAGTTAATTCAGGCTAAGTATATCTTGCTTCAGGCAACTCAGCAAAAAGCAAGTGAAGCTGAGAACAGATGATCAGTCATGAAACACTGATGGCATATTTTTCTTTACTATCACATAATATTTCACATGCAGGACAAATACAATTCTTCAGAGGTGTAGCTAAAACAGAACCTTTAGGGCAAATGCCAGTAATGTTACAATACTACAAATTGCTAAGGCATTATAAATAACCTTTAACATTGCAGCAGGAATTTTTCTCACTAACTTTCAGGGCAACAGTAAAACAGCATGCAGTCCCGTATATGTGCCATAGCTCTCAAATCATAACCTCAGAACCAAATTTTCCTTTTTTCCCTGACGAAAAATACTTTTCTAAACAATTTTAGAAACTGGCCGTCTTCAACAAACACATAGTTTCCAGCTGACTCTTTAATTTTTACTGAACTATTTTCATAGGCTATTTTCATATTAACCTTGCTGAATCAGCCTGAAGCTGGACAGACACTACCATAACAGACAAAATGTGAAGAGAGAAATGTACCCGTTCTGAGCAGCTGCACGCCCTTGCCTCTGCAAAACCAGAGCTTCCCGGCGTAAAAGCAGAAGTTTCTGTTTCAAAGTTTCTAGTTTTAAAAATCAACAAGCTAGCCTAGGCTTCATCACTTTTAAGAATCAAGTGTGTATCAGGAGGGAGCAGAGGGAATTTTTTGATCTGCACTAGTCCCAGAGAAAATATGCTTTCAAGGCCTTTCCCAGCTGCTCTTCTTCTCATAATTACCAAATGCCAAGCAGGGGGCACTCCCAGACTTATCTGCTACAGCTCAGGAGGGAATGTAAGAGAGGGCCACTTCACCTGCACTCGTTTGTTTGCGTTCCCTCACTCTTTGAAATGCAGGAGTGATGAAGAAATTCAGAGGGACTAGGGAACAGCAGTGCAGCCAGAGATCTAGATGGACATAGATTAATACATGCTCAAAATATCTCCTGAAAAGAGAGGAACAGCAGCACTGCTTCCCAGACAGGAATTCTCTTCCCCTCTTCCTGCAACAGGCTGAAAGACACTGACCAAATATACACACATGGTATTACTCCTGAAGGACAAAGGAGAACGAGGCTTTCCTAAGTGAATAATTCTAAACCAGAAGGTATTAGAAATGCTGATTGCATTTGTTTCCTAACATAATCTTGCTTATCAAATTTCTGTAATGAATTACTTCTTACTGTAACTTAAATTAATTTTACATCAATATAATTTTATTTTAGACTTGCAGGGATGACCTAGTCTGAATCTATCTTCTGTCAGTTTGAAACCATTCTCCCTTGTCCTACCCCTACAAGCTCCTGTAAAAAGTCCCTCTGAAATTCTCTCCTTTTAGGCCCTGGGAAGTGCTATAATGGCTCCCTGGAGCCTTCTCTTCTCCAGGCTGAACAGCCCCAACTCTCTCAGCCTGTCTTAACAGGAGAGGTGCATCTTCATGCATCTCTGGGCATCTTCATGGCCCTCTTCTGGACTCATTCCAGCAGGTCTTTCCTGTGCTGCAGGGTTTGCAATTTCATATTTGGTTTCTAATTTTTTATTTTAAATTATTTAAAGTTAAAAACAAAGTTATAATACGGAACAGAAAGGGTAGCATCTGATCTGCTCCAATGCTAAGCATGCACAAACAATGTCCTCCACAAACCCATTGGTACCTGCAGGTTCCCATTAACCACCTCATTTCTCTGGTCTTTTCAGATTTTTACTATTATAAAATTTCCCTCCCTATTCAGGGAAAACAGCACATTTTCATCAGCAATGCCATGGTCTGCTTTCTCCCACTATTTACCGGCAGAAAGTCAGAACTTGAAGATTCAAACTATGAAAAATTTTCAGAGTGAAACCTGGAACAAAATGTTCCCCTCTGTTAAGGCCAAATAGCTTAGGGACTTTGATGCTTCAGGAAGAACCACGACAGGCCCTGGCAGATGTGATGCAGGATGCCATAAAATCACCTTTTTTCAGAATGAAACCCTACAAGGAGGTCACAGAGGAGCTATTAAGTGCCAAGTTCCATCTGCTTCCAGAACAGCTGATGCTCCTACATCCCTTAAGTGCTTCTGAAAGAAAACCTCCCATGTAATTGAATCTTTTCCTTGACTAGCTTTAAAACAACAAAGAAGGTAAAGTCCTACTCATCCTACTGAACCCAACTTGCATCCGGTTGTGGTTTTTCCAGTTATGTTTGTCATCAACACAACACAGAAAATTCCCTGTGTTCTGACCACTAACTACCCCTGCTTATGGCAAACTTCCACACATTCAATGAAACTCCGTGCTTCCTAAACTCAGGGAAACACATGGTATGTCACGAGCAGAGGCTGCTCCACACCAGTCTGACAGGACAATCTTCTTCTTGCTTACCCCCTTCCTATCACAGGGTGCTTTGACCAGGCAGTGAAACATGAGATCCCATCAGAACATCCTCCCCCCAGAAAGAAGCCATCTTTGAAGGGAGTCACATGCTATTCCCGAGGAGAGAAGGATAAAGTTAGCACTGAACTCTTCCCAATGGCCTAGGACTGATCCCTGTCTGCATCTCCTATGTGTAATGTAGCCAGCTTGTGGTCTTTTCCCCTCAAATTGCTGAGAGCACACAGTTCCTGCACCTGACCATTTGCAGATCACACCAAGAAAGTCTGCCAAGTCCTTGGAGGATGCAGAACACAAATAGATCCAAGAGGGACCCTACACACTTGGGAAGTTATTTTTCTGTGGCTAATCAAAAATAGCATGGGAGCACAGATTTAACATTTATTTTTGCTGCTGGGAGGACTGAACAGCTCTAAAGTAACCACAAGTTTCAGTTCTGTAACCCCATCCCTGATGTGGCTGTGTGAAGAACAGCTATAGTTTGTGTGTGTGGAAAAATCCCCCAAGTGACTTGAGTGAAATAACTGGATAAAGATCAACAGCCTTTGTTCTGTGGGAGGAGGGAATAGATGGACAAAAGGAACCTGCTGCACATGAAGATTCAGGATGTTTTGTTAAAAAAAAAATATAAAATTTCAGCTACTCTGAAGGTATAAGATCCATCAAAGCAAAACACGTAGCGTTCTTTTGTTTTGTCATGACTAAGGAACAGAGGAAACCTCAACAGTCTTCTCTCGTTCAAACAACCTGAAAAATTCCCACTCCATGCTCAACAACACTAGACCGAGTACAAGCCTGTAATTTCCTCTTTTCTTACATCAACTGCCTGAAAGAACATTTAGACAAACACTGAACTCCAACAACAGAGGAGAAAAGGCCAATGAATTGGGAAAATAACTACTCTCCATATTAAAGCTTGTGATTTTACAGTCAAAAAAAGTGCTGCTGGGCAAAGAAGACAATGAGAGAGGACACAAACATACACACAATGTTCACCTCCAACACAAAAAAGCAGCAGTGTCTCCAAACTGTTTGACATGCCTCAGATCACAATTCATCACAGGTATAGTTATAAATGAAAGAAAAAGAATGGCATATTTAAGAGAATTATTTCTACATTATATAGAAAAGAAATCCCTTTTGAACTCCATAGCAAGCACGTGTTTAATGACATTTAAATGAGATGTTAAAAAACCCTGTAATAAAGAACACAGGGATGACTTCTGAATGAGATGTTAAAAAAACCCCAACCCTCTAATAAAGAAATGCAGGGATATCACATTTACATACTCGTCTGCATATTTCATTTTTTTTTTCCAAGTAAGTTTTCACTGCAGTATTTAACTGCTCAGTATCTATTTTACTCCAGCTGTGGTTATTTTTACTCCAGGGAACAGGTGGCGTGTCTGCTATCTGAAGCCCACAGACACCTAAATGTCAAAAAAGCCAGTGAGATATGACTTTAAGAACAAGCTTACTTTCAAAAACATAGGAGTATTTTTCAGTAAGTTGGGGTGTTAATGTTCACAAGAGAGTGCCTCAGTTACCTTTTTTAGAAGACGCAAACTAAAACTGAAAATACTTCAGGACCACACTTAAGGAAGAGAAAAAGAGAAGAAAGTGAGCATGTGACAGAGACCAGGACAGAAGAAACAGCAAGTTCTCTCCCCTCCAGAATAAGCGACCGACTTCTGCTGGGTGCAGCCAGGGACACGCCACCAACACACAGCTACAAACATCTAAGATTTGGGAAGCCAGCGTGGATGTCCTGAGGGAACAAATATTCCAACCTCACCGGCGCTCAGCCATACGACCACCCCGTGTACTGCCAGGGCCAGGCTCTGGAGATCTGCAGCCACCAGCAGGTTCCCAGCTGGTGGGCTCCTCTCTGTGACCTACAGCCTCACCCCACTGCAGGGCACCAGCACAAACCTGGCCGGGCGGGCGCCGCCTTCCCGCCGCCTGCTCCGCCACACACGCAGAACAGCTTCGTTACCAGTCACACCTGGCACCTGGTCACGATCTCACCCTGCTTTCCTGTTCTTACAAGAGATCTTACACTTAATTAAAAGAAAGTGAGATGTGCCCAAGAAGGGTAAATTATTTTTTTGGAAATGTTTCTGATTTTCTTCGTCTTTACTACGAAAGACACTGGTGTCCCTTTGCACCCTTTGCTAGTGTAAAACTAATAATTAGTATTTAACCTTGTAAATGTAAGCAGTAAAAAGATCTTGATATTCAGCCAACAGACTATAAAGATAACAAAACTAATTTCAACTGTCTGGAGAGAAAAAAAACCCACCACCACCAACCAACCAGGTTCATTTCTCCAGGCAAATTTTAATCTGATATTTAACTATGAAAAGATCAATAGATTTGAAAATGAAAAAAAACAAACCTCAATTCCAAATGAAAAACAAGACAGAAAAAACTAAGTTTAACTTCTTCCTCTCAGAAAAAGAAGCAAATGCATCTTAATACCAAAAATACTTTGCAGCAGCTACCAATGAAAGTGATATACTTAGAGGAAGTCTAAACAAAAGATTGCAAACCAAGATTGGGTTAATTTTCATTTTCCAGCAAGAATCTAGAAATAATTTATAAAATTGAGACAAGATGTTTCTATAGAAACAAGCAACAACATAAGGAAAGCAACAGCGCCGGATTCCCTTCAGTCAGCTTTTACAGCAACTCAAGTTTAGAATCAACAGTTGCTGGAACAAACTCTGAAATACCAGGAGAAGTTTTGCATTAAAGAAATGAAAAGGCTTTTCCAGATACTTTAACCTGTGTATGGGCGGGACAGAGATAGCTTCAAAAAGAAGAGAGGCTTCCCTTGATAAACACGAAAAATGTCCCATAATTTCAGGAGTAAATTCCCCACTAACACAGCACCAGATGAGAAAGTGTGAAAGACAGGAACCTGGCACAGGAGAGTTCATGGGAGAGGAAACCCGCCAGCCCCCTTGTCAAGATTAACTGGCTTTCTCCCCTAAAGTGATCCTAAATCATCACTTTAGGATGCTGTTTACACTCTTTCTTAGCTCCTGCTAATGTCCCTGTAACCTGATCCCATCCATACAGCAATTTTACATAAAGACTAGATCAAATGTGATATCTAATCCACCTTTTCAGTACACCTGCAACATTTAATTTCCACTGTATTTCATTTATCAGGGTCCCCCACTAAAACTGGTCAGCTTGACTTAGCAAAAAGGTTTGCAATCCCTGTACATTCAGCATGGTTTCAAATGCACTGGTTTGCTGAAAAGCAACAGCTGTTAATTTTGCCTTTTAAAGAGAGGATACTTCTATCCATTTCTATCTCCAGAATTCTTTTTTCTGTAAGAAAATGGGATCTTCTCATCATTCTAACAGAGTATATTAGCCTATCTATTTTAAGTGCTACAGGTATGTTTGAAGGGTTGGGTTTTTGTTTTCAAATGCTGTTAAGCTCCAGAAGACTTAATAATGCTTTTAAGGAAGTTGTTATCATTTGTTATTTTATGGTTATGAACCTTTGCAGCAGAGCTAATTTATTTGTAGAGCCAGAACAAATTTGGGATTAAGTCCTCCTTGTCAAGTATGACTACTTTTGGAAACAAATTCCAACAAATGTGAGCAGGAGAAACCTACAATTTTCAGATTATTTCAGTGTGGAATAAATTAGAAATAGGTTTCCAGCCTTAGGCATTACAGGTTCCACACATACAAGCATACTTTAAAGCATTCTTGGTCATTACTGACTTATGACTGAAGCTATACCATTCTGTGCAACATAGCACACAACCACCCAGTGAAGATTTTACACCAGGCATACAACAGGTCTGTTGATAATATTCCCTAGTTCTGTTTCTGCTCATCCTCCCCATTCTGGAGAAATACTAGTGATACTGTATTCAAAAGTTCAGGGCTTGAACTTCGTTAAGACACCCATACCTCCTCAACAAAATTCTCAGTTCTCAAAACCCTTTTGTAACAGCACCTCAAATCTGATGCCATCTATTAGAGGATAAAATACTCCACTTACAGCCATAAAACACTGTTCAAAATAGTAAAACATCCCAAAGGCTTACAAACTCAAGCTAATGAAAAGGTGACAGTCTATGCTCATAAATCCACTTGCAAATACACATATCACATATTAATTCTGCACCTAAACATTTTCTAGATGTCTTGGTGTTACACTTGAACAGCACTGTGGATCCTTGTATCCTAAACCAGCGTGAAGTGGAGATCCTGGTCTCAATGAAAAAACTGGGAATTTTGTTATTGCTTTCAACTTTGATTACAAGGAACTAAATCCCATTCTTGCTCAGACAGGGAACTGCCCACGATTCCCAGTACAGAAGGGAACCAGAGTGCCACAGCTGTCAGGAACTCCACTGTGACACACAGCTTGGTTTCCAAGTCCAAGTGCAGACAGACAGGGGACTGTGCATCCCACTAATGCCACCACGTCCTGCTGTAGGGCACGGGCAGGATGCCCGCGATGCAAAGGCAAAACTTCTGCACCAACTCTTATTAATATATGCCCACGCTCTTCTATTCTTATTAAATAGTTTAATTTATAGGTATTGATGAGATTAGAATGCAGTAATGTGACAGTGGCTAACCTATTTTAGGAACTGGGTTAGAGAAGGAAGTATGAAATCCTTATCTCTAGTGATGCTGAAAATACAGGACAATTTATGTGTCTGACTAATAACTACCAATAGTTAGGAAAAAAATGTGATCTTGAGGGGCAAAGCAGCACTCTACTCCCATGGCTTCGGGAACAGCTGAATCTTTGGGTGCCTTCACTTACTACTTCTGAATCCCAGCACTGCAACACAGGAGAGGTGCAAGAAACTACACAGGTACTGCAGTGCTTTGAAGACTAAAATAGGTGTAATTAGCTTTGCATGCAAACCTACAAAGGATACCAATCAAATTATCATCCAGTTCAGCTTTCAAATCTAATCACAGAAGTAATTCTACAGTCTATTGAAATAATGGATTTCAAAGGCTACGTATAACATTTAGTTATATATCCTTCCATTCTATCAAAAATGTACCTGTCAGTAATTTCATTAAGCATGCTTGTGCTGACACAACAACAAACTTCAATAAAAAATTAAAGCCAGAGGGTTTGGCATTAAATAGATTTATTTCCGACAGAATACTCTTTCTTAAAAAAATAAAAATAAAGGGTGCACTCATTATTACTTAGGTTCTGCTTGTCATTCTTTTAGTTTTATGTTACAAGGTATGATCTTACACAAATTGTTTTTTTTGCAGGAAATGGGAAAAACCAAATCACACCCAGGTTTGAAGCCCCAGATCCTCACCTAAAAGTCCCTCTCAAAAAAGGCCAAAGGATTTCCTCTTATGCAGGCTTTACTTCAGATGAGAGAAATAAGAATTTATACCAACACCAAAACAGATACTGACTCCTTTATTTGCTTTGCACATATGGCTAAAGCAGTGCACTCTTTATAGTTCAGGGGAGAACATGGAACAGGAAAACACAGGCTGAGGACCAGAGTCTGTGTTAGCAGTGCAAATACCCTCAGCAAACACAGCAACAGTGCTGGGCCTCCACGAGAGACTCCAACAAGGACCCAGCCTGGAAACAGGATCCCTGCCCCTTAGAATGGCAAAGCTCAGCAACAAGTCCTCCATGAGAGCAAAAAGGGCAGGGGAAACTGATTATTTTGAGAGAAAACTGAACACACTCATGAAATGAAAAAAGGTACAGAGTGTGACAAGGCTTGGTCAAGCTACAAGTCTGTTCTTCTCTTGAACATGAGAATCTGGGACTTTCAGTCAAAGTTTGTTTTGTGTCTTCCCTACACATAAAATAAAATAATACTGCTTATTTATCCAATTATTATTATTTTTACTGTTATTTTATCTAATATTTAAATTCTCTCTGTATATTAAAGAAAGGCAAGTGATAATTCTTATTTCCAAATCTAGTTTATTATTTTCTCAGATGACTGCACCTCAGTATGCAAAAAAACTACTTTATGCTATGACAGTGAAACATATCTAATAAATAGAAAATATTTTCTCCATTTTCCTTGTGGCCTATTTAAAATTTCTGCTATCCTATTGTTACACCCAATTTGCTAGAAAGGGCCAGCATCACTACCTGTGCCTGAGAAAAGTGCAAAGAGAGTTTGTCAGCCAAGTGTGGCTGTGGCCACCCAGGCAGTACCTTTACCAGTTTCATATGAAAATGTGTTTAGGCACCAATGGAAGGTGGCTCTTCAGCCTGCACCATCATCTGAAACCACAACACACCCGTCACTAAGATGCAGCTGTGAACTGCAGGGAAAAGCTCCTTGGCGAGGAATTACAACCAGTTTGAGCACATTAATACATGAGATGATCTGATGAAACTTTTTCACCTCCCTTTCCAGGGAGGACAGTAACCAGAACCAGCAAGTATTGCTTACTTGCCTACTGTGACATCCTCCAGGAGGGCTTATGGACACAGAGAGAACTCTGAGCCGCCCCTGGTGCATCTGTCCTTACCTTACATTCGGGTATGTGCTCTGCTCCATTTTTCCAGGGAAAGGGGCAAGAAGATGCGCTGACTTACATAAAGGTGGTGAAGTGAATTCTCAAGCGCCAGAACCCTTCAGAGCGGCCCGCTTCTAGATGTAATGTCAGACAGGTACTACCAGACACTTTCCAATAGTAAACTATTTCAGCTGTGACATGCCTCACTTATAAGTGCAGAGCATCTTATAAAAATTTTCAACAAAAATTATTAACGAAATCAAAACCATCTGGAAATTACTTAGGGATGCGCTCCCGCAGCTCTGTTTGCCCCTGTGCAATCATGAGCGCTAGTACATTTCAGAGCAGATCATTGCTCTCCACTATTGTGCACGAAAAAGGCTGGGCTCTTTCTTTCTTTAAACGAAACATCAATAAAGGTGCATTAAGAGCACTGCCTTTGTCTAAACACCGGGACGATGCTGTCTGCAAAACAAAAGAGTGCCTGGAAAGGCAGTTTACAGCTAACAATAGGGAAACGGCTCCTAAGCGAAAAGCCTACTTCCATGCCATAAAAAACATAAATCCTGAAGGAGACAAAAAAAAAAAAAA
>VZTB01017316.1:850953-968934 GCA_013397245.1 Thryothorus ludovicianus | reverse complement strand
CGCTGGCGGCGGCAGCTGCGCCGCCGAGCCCATGGCTGCTCCGTGCCGAGCGGGACCGAGCGCTGCCCGCGCTCCCGCCTGCCGGGGCGGGACGGGGCCGTCACGGGGTCCGGGCGAGCGGCNCTGCCTTTGTCTAAACACCGGGACGATGCTGTCTGCAAAACAAAAGAGTGCCTGGAAAGGCAGTTTACAGCTAACAATAGGGAAACGGCTCCTAAGCGAAAAGCCTACTTCCATGCCATAAAAAACATAAAACCTGAAGGAGACAAAAAAAAAAAAAATAGAAAAAGAGGTGGTGTTTTCCTCCAATTACAATATATTACGTTTCCTAAGTAATACGGAGACTACAAGCACGCAAGTGAACGAACACAAGAGCTGAACTACGGGGGGAATTCCGGGGATGGCAAGAGCACCCCGGTTATTTCCAGCGAGATACATGTGGATGCCGTGCCGGGACTACCCTCGCACAGCGGCTCCCATTTTCGTCCATGCGGAGGAAGCGTCCCGGAGGGAAGCACGAGGGTCAGGCGGGCCCACGGGCGGGACACTCGAGCCCCACGCGTGGGCAGCCCCACGCAGGTTGCATAAGCCCCGCCGCAATGGAGCGTTACCCGGGAGCGGCTCACACGGGTGGGCTGTACCGGGAATGCCACGGCAGAGGAATCAAAAGGCGTCTCCGCTTTTCTGTTGTTGCTCGGCGGTGGGGGCAGCCCCGGCGCCGCGGCCCGCCCTCCCAGACCCCTCACGGGCGGNCAGCTGCGCCGCCGAGCCCATGGCTGCTCCGTGCCGAGCGGGACCGAGCGCTGCCCGCGCTCCCGCCTGCCGGGGCGGGACGGGGCCGTCACGGGGTCCGGGCGAGCGGCGGCTGGGAGGGAGGGAAGGAGGGAGGAACGGAGGGAGGGCGGCGCCGCGGGAGCGGGGGCGGCTCCTGGCAGCGGCCCCGCGGCGGGGATGGGGGCCCGGGGCGGGGAGGCTCCTATCGCCCGGGAGCCTCCTGTCCTGCCACTGGGGAGGCTCCTGTCCTGCCACCGAGGAGGCTCCTGCCTTGCCGCAGGCTCCCGCCTGGGGCCGGGCAGCCGCGTGCTGCTCGTTGAAGCGAAAAATAAACCACCCCCAGCACCCGATTTCTAGAGCTTTTGTTAAAAGCAGGAAGTGCCAGGTGTTAATAAAGCGTTAATTTTAGCGCCGCTCCTCGCTGGTGTGTCCCCGGGGAGGAACGGCTGCCTCTCGGCAGTGTGAGGTGTGGCATTTGCTGTTCCTCCCTCGGGAGAGAGGAAACACTGGCCTTGCTCTTCCGAAGCTGTTTAGATCGTGTCTTCTGTTCTTCAAAAGGAACTAATACATACTAGGAAAAAGGAAACACAACAGCAGACCCCAAAGATAAGACTTGGAGTATGGAAATTGCCAGGGAAGTTTTAGCTTGGATTTTAGGGAAAAATTCATCACTGAAAGGGTGGCCAAGCATTGGAACAGGCTGTCCAGGTAGAATTGCTGTCCCTGGAAGGTATGTGTAGATGTGTAGACGTGGCACTTGGGAACACGGTTCAGTGGTAAATTTGGCAGTGCTGGGTTAACAGACTCAGTGGGCTTAAAGGTCTTTTCGAAGGCATTCTCTGATTCTGTGTTAATGAAGTGCCTCTGCTTTGAGCACCACTGTCCCTCTGTAGAGAGGCCTCACTCCTGCCAGCCCTGCGCACCTTATCCATGCCGTCCACCCATGTACAGGAAGGACAGAGACTGAAAGTGAAGCTAGATTTCAATGGGTGACATTCCCCAACTGTGGTGACACCGCTGTTGTCATCCTTATGCATCTTTTCGCCTCATCCAGTTCATGCACTATTGGTAGCAGGTCTGCTTGGCTCAGTTTTCTTTCCATAAGCAATTAGTGGGGGTGCTAACAGGTTGTGTAACAGTAGGATTCAGTGGAAATCAGACATCTGGATTAATATTATATGTCTTTCTGGTGGCTGGGTGTGGATCCCACTGTCATTTGGAGCAAATTCTACTTGATTGTTTGCTTTCTCTGTCATTATTGGGCAACAAACCGCAGTAGCTGTAGCAGACCTAAAACCATCATGAAGAACCGCTCAGTGTACTGTGGCATAGTCACACCTTCAGGCTACAAGCAAGTGTTCTTCACAAGTGGGGGGCAATACACGAGCCCCTGTTTGGGGCAGTTTGGCTGAAGGGGCTGGGGGCCCACACAGGGACAGCTGGGACTGGGCACTGGCAGAAGGGGCCACTGCTCTGCCCGCCCTGCTCGGCTCTGGCCCCTCATCCTGATGGAACAACTGGCCCAATCTGGTGCCCAAGTTGCAGGGTGGCCAAAAGCAGTTTGCCCTGAAGACCTGTCTAACTGCTTGACCAGAGTTCTCATCCATGACCCATTTGCTGGTTAGTATTTTTTTCTTAGGAACAGGGAGAGGCTTGAAGAAATATCACACTGTTTAGACAGTGACCATAAACTATTGCAGTCCTCCTGGCATGTAGAATTACTGGACATGAGAAAAAACCCTATGGACTTCACCACCAAGCACTGTGGTGATACTTCACTGTGCACAATATGACTGCTCAGCAGCAGTGTAGTAAAACATCCCCGAGGTTCTCTGCTCTGTGGGCGATTTGTGAAGAAATGAAGTCACACATAGTACTGACATTCTGTAAAAGCCCTCTGGAAAAAAAGTCTTAATTTAAGCATGGATTAGGTGTCCATCTCAGTGAGCTTTTTAGTACACTTACATGCATAAATCTTTACTGGGTTGTGGATCCAAAAAACGTGCAATTTCTAACATGTGTTAGAAATTTTTTAGAAAAGGTTTATGCTGAGGCCACCACTGTTCTTCACAGCATAGCCTCTGACCCCACTGCCTCCTGGGGACCAGTGGCCGTCCTTGCCAGGAGCAGTAAAATGTGTTGATTGGCTTGGTGCTACTTTTTTTTCCTCACTTATCTGCAATCCCACTGGCTTGATGTTATCTCCCTGTAGACAAAGATTCTTCCATTAATTCTGCAATGAAGGAAAATTTGTCTTATTTCTTAAAAAGCCACCCTACTTCCTACTGCAGCTAGCAGCCTTTGCTTCTTCACACTGAGCAACTCAGCGCAGTGGAACTGTCTTGGTCTCCCTGGCATTCTCCATGTGTGAAAGCACCTTTGGGATCCAGCTATTGGGGAAAGAACTGGGACTCAGAAACCCTCACTGAGATCTCTGAGGATGCATTCACTGTAGCAACCTGTGCAACTTCACTAACCTTAAAGAAACATGTTCCCCCTCATAACAAATGCTCACATGCCAACCTTTAGCTCTTCTTATGGTGAACTTCCTGAGGCTTCATGTGCTCTGTGCATTGGTGCCTGGGTCTGTGAACCTAGCTGAGCTGCTGCAACTCTTTCAGAAAATGGAAAGATAAATCTCAGTGTAACTTAAGTGACAGGCAAAAAAGCAATGTGCTGAAAAAAACAAACAAAAGCAGAGATGCAAGCTAAAAGGCAGATTGTGCAAAATAATTAATAATTGTTTCATATGGGGCAACTTCTAGTTGATTTGTAAATATGTGTACAGACAAAATATCTTCCAAAGAATAAAGAGAGCTCACCTTGCACAGCTCTGTTATTTGGGGGTCACTAAGGAGAGCCAGAACCTCACGGTAAAAATCTGTAATTAAAGGGGTTTTGTGAAAAACAGGTGCTTGCAGCTGGAGGAAGACTGCTGCAGTTTTGCTGAAAGGCAGGACAGGCTGAGCCCTCTGGCCTTGCTGAAACACCACTCTAGGCTGGAAAACACAGACACTGCTGGAATGAGTGGGACTAAACTCCCTCTCTTTGGCTCTGACCAAAGCCAATAGTAGGTGATGGGGAGAGAGTAACAGATGCTGCAGTGATACTTCTTGAGAGTATTCTTGTGGCTTCTGGTAGTCTGAGGTTCAGAGACTTCCTGATCCTGGGTGCAGGGTTGGGTAATGGGAACAGTGTTTTAAAGGCAGCAGAGGAAGGCATGCTACCACAGGGATCACATGTGGCTGAGTCACACACAGTGCTTCTGTTGGTCTTGTTGCCCAGGGAAATGTATCCAATTCACCCTGCACTTTTATTTTCATGCCCCTGCCATTCAGTCATGTCTTCTTAGGCTGCTGTCATGGCTAGGGCAATGAGCCCCCTCTGTAGGGACATCAGCTGCTCCTGCCCTCAGGACTTGCTCATCCCGGCTACCTGCCTAAGGGCATGAAGGCAAAGCTGAAGCCTGCCAGAGTGCAGGCTGTCGTCTGATGATACCACAAAACCAGTTTTTGGCCATTTAATTCCAGACATCGCCATGTAGCACACAGATCCTTCCTGCTTCAAGCAGGTCAGACAGTTTTGATGGATTAGCACTGTGTATAAAGGTCAATACCAGAGCAGACACTGTGTGTTCTCTCTCTCACCTGGTAGAAAGCTGGCATGGGCAGCCGCTGTCAGCCTAAAATCAGGCGCCATAAACTGGCCAATTCAACAGACACACATCTGTGTGCCTGCATCTGCTGCAGACCATGCCTTTGGAGTTATTCCCAGCACAAAACTCATCCTCTCATCCTTGTGGAGACTCAGAAGGGACAGGGATTAGTTAAAGTGGCTGTCCGGAGTTCTCACCTGCTTGCTACCTGCCACTTCCCATCAGTGGCAACTCAGCTAACTTCCTTTAATAAATACATGGTTACGAACTTGACATAAAAAAACCCAAAAAAACCAACCCAAACTTTTTCCCACTTTTTATATGCATCCAACAGATGTAACTGACTGCAGTATGAGATTCACTCAGTTTGCTGACTGCACAGTTTAATCCAAATCTTTTCAATCTCCAGAGTTCATCTAAATATTAAAAGGCTTGGAAAAAACAGAGGTTCTTTAAACCTCAGTTAATGGAAACTTTTGTTGTAACTGGTAAAAGGTCAATGTGGTTTTATACCGTATAATGGATTTACTGATGAATGGAACATTTCGAACTCTCTGATGGCTTTTATCTACTTTATATTCCAGATGTTAATATAAGTAAATTCTCTAAACTCTCAGACAATTTGTCCAGAATGACCATGCAGCTTATGATGGTCATTGCAGCTCTTACATGGATTTTTGAAGTAAAGCTGATAAATTCTGTAATTTCCTTAGATCCTTCAAGTATATTAAGAAATACAAGAAAGGGCTTTTCCAGTACCAGATACAAAGTGAACTAGAAGAAATTGGAATTCAAAACATGAAAATATATTAAAGGATACGGAATAAAAATGAAATGAAACAATTAATTTGGTTCCCTTTTCTTCCATGTATAATGACAAAAGGACACTGAAGATCACCTCACATTAGCAATATCTTTCTCCAACAGTTGATATGTATCATGCAATCTCATTTAAGGGTCAAAGCAAAATATACATGGGCTCATATATACGGGCTCAGAAAGGCAGAAGCGAAATAGTAACAAAGAAGTTCTATTACAAAAGGTCACCTGGAGCACTCCTAGGCATTGCAGGGTGGTTTTCTATAGTACCTTTTCTAATGCATTTTCCAGTGTAATTTTTTTTTAAATGTTTCAAGGAAATTCTACCATTTCCCTTGGATATTATTTCACAGTATAAAAAAATCTGAAAAAATGCTCTTTCCTGGCTATCAAGTCTGAAATTTTCCTTTTATTTCATTCTATTTTTAGGTAGAGTTAATTTATCATCCTTGATGAGAGGCTGATTTTCTGCATAGTCTGCTTGAATGGTCAATATTTACCTCCACCCTATTAGAATTAGTAGGCTTTCAAAACAAAATTTCAAAATTTAAAATTGCTTACTTCAATTGCTCTGATCTTTTGTAATTTATTACCTTTCTTCTTGGCTACTACCTCAGAAGTAAGTTTTGATATTTTTTTTTTCTTGCCATGAGCCTTTTATAAGCATTTACTCCACTGCAGTATAAGCACAGAGCAGGCAAAAGATATTTTGAAAATGTATAGGCAGTCCAAATTCACAGCAGGGTGTTTATTTATTTATAGCTTCAGGACATGGGAAATATAGGTCCAGTTTGCTGCTTGCTGCCACTCACAAACCTCTTTTTCTTCCAGTTTTCCACAGGAATAGAGCCTTTTTTTTTTTTTTTTTGTTTTTGCAGTCCTTTTTCTGCTGTGTTCCATAGCAATAAGACTTTTCTCTCAGTTCATCTGTAAGCTGAAATAGATCTGATGGGGTACTAATACCATGCTTTATCTTTGCAGTGCCACCAGTTTCACAAGCCCCTCCCCATGCCTCTCCCTTCCTCATCCATCCTGGTGGTCATTGGAGGACCCTGCTGTGGGCCTGGAGAGAAACATATTGGGCAAGTGTGACAATGAGCTTGTGATCATTCCTAGCCCAGTCCTGCAAACAATTTTGTTGCCACTAAGCCAGGATGGAGCTTTGAGTCATAGGAACAGAAAAAAAAAATAGCTCGAGGCATGAGAATGAGAAGTGAGAGGAAAACTCCTAATAAGGCACTGGTACTGAACACTCCACATTTTGCATCTGTGACCTCATACCCAATATTTAATTATGCTTGCCCTCCTCCACTGAGAATCTCTTTGTGTTTACACAAAAAACCTGCTTTTTTTTATTTTTTATTTTTGTTTTTGTTTTGAGAACAAGGCTATTCAGCCAATGGGTGTTTTATGGACTCATAATGCAAAATTTGTTAGGCTAAAGTAAACCGTTAGCTTTCCTTAATGTGCTGTCATTTGTCCAAGTGCAAGTAAGGACAGAATAGTAGGCTGTTGTCTGGGGGGTTTGTGTGTACATGAGTGTTAAATCTCATGTGGACAGATGAATTAGGGTTTTGAGCAATTCTGAGCATATAAAACTAAGCTACAGAAAGAACCAAGGGGACATGTGCCAGCAGAAGAGACCCTTTGGTTAAAGGTGGGAAAGATGTCATTAACTCCCAATTAAAATCCCCAGCACCCAGGCAACCTCAAATGATTGTGGCAGCATGGTTTTCTCAAAGAAATATCAATGAATGTATATGTGCATGATAAGGAAGAGGGGTGGCCTTAACCAAAGTACTTCACTGAGAAGGCTTTCTGGGCCCCCAGAGGAACAGACATAGGGAGAAAGACTGGCAGAATCCCCATACAGTTAATGTTTTGTTTTTAGCCTGGCAATAGAGATAATATTTTATTTTCTGACAATAACAGCCTGTGAGAAAGCTCCGTGTGTGTGTGTGCATGTATGCAAGACTCAAGCAGGGTCTGAGGAGTCAGGGCTATGCTTGGTGGTGGATTGAGTTTATGTGGCCCCAGTTTCATCTGCTGTAATTAATTTAATGTGACTACAAATCTGACAAGGTTCATTCAAGGGAGTTATTAAACCTTGAGAAAAGTCTAAGTGATTTGGTTTAAACTTGATTTTTCTTTTTAAAACAAAGTCTGATTATTTGAAGCTGTCATATATTCTTTTGCTTCAGGGAAGGGAGTAATAAATCAGGACTTTAATCTTGGACTAATTTAAGGCTTTCCATGAAATTATGTGAATAATTCACAGTGGATAATTTCTTTGATTAGTTTTACCTCTCTTCTTTGCTAATTGTCCCCAAGCAGAGTAAGTTTTCCTTGGAAGTATTTGTTATTAAAATTCATTTGCGAGGTCTTTCCTTTAAATAAAGTTCTGGATCTGCACTTAATTCATTACTAGATTTCTGTGAATACCTGACAGTCATCCTGTGAGACAGGAAGGTAGAGCTGGATATGTTTTCCTGGCTGAGGTCCCTTGTTTGCTGGATATCCAGTACTGCAAATGGGGACTCTCAAAGTACTTTGGGGGTCTCTTCTGACTTGTGCTACCACCAGATGAGGTGAGGAGAAAGCTAAAGTGATAAATACCACATCTGGTCAACCTGAAGATGTAGCTGGGAAGGGAACTGCATCCCAGTTGCACCACTGACTGGTTAAAATGTCCTTTGGGAAAGGTAAAGACTGAACCCATTGGCTCTTTCTTGGTTATTTGCCAAAATATTTGCCTTGCTTAACATTGCCTTGTCCTTGAAGAGAGGATGCAAGTGTCATTAACTTAATCAAAGAAATGTTCAGACAGCTAAGGTTGCAGATAATGCAACATCAGGCTTTTTAAAAGTGTCCTGAGATGTTGATGAAAGTGCCACAGAACACCTACTGGTACCTTTGGATACCTAAATAACCTTTGAATATAATTAAAATTCATATGAGCCATCATCCTGTGAAATTATTCTGCTTTTTTTTCAAGCCCTAACTACATACATTTCTCTGTGGCTGAACCATGCCCTTCCTAAGGGCCAAATTATAACACTTAGTTCTTGGACAAGAAGAAATGATTACAGATCAAGTTTACAATAATGTATACTACAGAGAGTAATAAAATCTGATATTTCTCTATTGGATTAAGAAACAACACAAAACAATGCAACAGAGACCTGCTGTGATGACAGGCTAAACTTCAACTAAATGGCAAGACCTATTTACACTGCCCCAGCCTGGGCTCAGAGTAAACTAAAGATGACTGTATGTTTCAAAACTCCTCTGTGCTTTAGTAAGAGAAAGGGAGATTGCAAAATGGTAGCATCTGGCACCTTTCAGAACTTAATTAAAGAAATGCAAAGAAGCTACTATTGCTGTAGCAATTTCTCCTTGGGACAACAAAAGACAAACTTAGTGAGTGGGAAAGGAGAAACTCTGAAATATGATGGAACACTCCCCAAACAAATACTGAATAACTGAGTTTTTTATGGCTGTCAAGCCTCTGTTCTTTATCTCTTGAGCAAATTGGCCTAAATATTATATACTAAAATACTGAGAACACTGAATGAATTCTGCTTTGAAATTACTACTATTTTTTAACTTTGCTTTTCCATTCACATCAGTATTGGAGAGTGAGTGTAAAATATTATTATGGACCTACATTAAAGCAGCAGCTGTTAAGTCTTTAAAGCTGCTCAGGGATCATGATTCAGCTGCAGTGAATGCTTACTTGACTTATTGCCTAATTATGGAGAGCTGGTGTACTTAATAAAACACCTAACTGAAGTATTTAGCTTTTAAAATACCCTAGGATTTTTCCCTTATCAGATTATTTTTGTACTTCATGTTCAGGGAGACAGTCAAACAGAGCACAGCAAATTTATTGTTCCCAAAGAAGTGCAAGTCTGTTCAGGTGCTTCATGACTGTTAAAAAAAAAAAAAGAAAATGGCTAATTCTAAAGGGAAAAACAGTGGAAAAGGAAAGTTACTAAAAGCTTTTCTAAAAGCTGTTTCACATTCTTGTTTGTTCTTATTTGTGTCCTGATTCCTCCTTTTTTAATTACTAAAACTGCAAGTCTGTATATTTTAAAAATATCAGAACATAATAGTACAGGAGGAAAGCTATTTTTAATGGGATTTTCACTCTGGACAGTTATTCTGGAACATTCATAGTAGAACAGCTTAATCCAGACCAATCTCATGGAGACTCCCCCATCAGACCATCTCTGCTCACCTAATAGGTGCCAAAATAGCCATTCAATGTAGACAAACTCAGGGCAGTGATTCTAAGAGAGAGATACTCATTAAATTAAGACACCTGGTCAAAAAAGAGGCAAGCTGTTGAACCCAGGCCTGTTTTGAATCCGAAGTTTTGTTTAAAGCATATGATGACCTTCCTTGGACAAGTTTAGCATCCTGCAGCCTTTCCTCCTAAGCACGCTTCCAGTACTACACAAAAGCCAGCATTCAGGGTGAAATGTGCTGCTGGTGCTCCACGTGGCTGCAGCAATAGCAGGCAGGGGGTGGTAGGAAACAGCCCTCTAGGGCTTGAAGGGAATGTTTGGAGTGTGTTTGTTAGAGAAACGTTAGCACGAATAACTACATGTATCACACAAGGCTGGTGTGACATTGCCTTTGACACTGATCGTTTGAAATGTGCTGCTTTACCTGCAATGCTGCACCTGGAACCTCAACCTGAGCTCACAGGCGATAGAAATTGCCAGTCAGTTTCATCACTCTTATAGGAGTGAGGGTGTGATCGAGCAAAAGAATAATGGGTTGCTCCAAAGCAGTAAAGCCTGATAGTGTAAAGCAAAAACTCCTTTGTATTTTAGAGATGAACTGTCAGAAATTTCAAGAAAATTAAAGTTATGCTGAACTGTTCCTAAGAATGTTATCTATTAAAGCTTCTGACCATTAACATTTGGAAATGCAAGTTCTTTGAAATGAAACTAAACTCCATTCAAAGTAATATATTTGTGCAATTCAATGCCTTTCCTACTTATTTTCTTCATTTTGAGTTTCTCATCAAGTTGTATGATTGTTAGTTTTTCAATTAGAATTCCCTATCCTTCCTGTCTGATTGGATTTTTTTCTTTTTATGCCATATGATAGATTTTGTAACTTTATGCACTTTATAGAGAGGCACTACTGCAAACCACAGTATAAAATTATGAGGTTGTATGCTAAGAAGCTGCACTGAATTTTGACTATGGCCATCATTGTTTTATGCAACGGTGTAGTAATTGCTATGGCATATGTGTGAGTCTGTAAAAACACTGAATTCTTTAAAATATCAATCAAATAGTGCTTATCACAATAAGAAATCCTTTGCTGATCAAGGCAGACAAAGTTATAGACATTATGAAATTTACTGGTGTATTGTGCTTACAGATGAATACTATTGATACACCTCTAGTCTTGTAAAAATGCATGTAAGCTTAAATTCTGCTTTTAGTCCTTGACTTGTTGTGTTAAAATACCTTGTCATTTGCAGCTTCAGTACTGGAGATGGAACCAAGTGATCTCTTTTCTTTGAAGGGAGGTCTGAAAGAGGACTATATATGCCTGGAAATTGAGGTCAAGGAAATTGGTCTATGATTCCTAAATATTGTGACTCCTCTGAGATCCTGGGTCTAGTGCTGAGTGGCATTAGGAGTAGTCTCAAAACATGAAGAGGACTGCCTGCTTCTCATCACCTTAAAATATTTCTGTATGCTCATGTCTTAGCCTCATCCTCATTCTCTTGTCACGTCTCCTCCTTTCTCATTAGGAGCTCATTCTCATCCCTGGCATTTATTTTGTTTCCTCTTTCCTCTTTGGAGAAACAATCATAAAACTCTCAACTACTTAATTTCTTTCCTTTTTCATGGTTCAGAGATTGGTGTTTTGCAGTTAATCAGACCCCTGTTCAGGAACCAAGTTCTTTAGCTTATCAGAAATACTGGCTGAAAAATAGAGAAAAAAACCCCAAAACAACACAGTGACTGGCCTAGTTTTGGTTACCGTGGCAACAATGATAAAGTATAGTCTTATTCTCAATTTTAGAGTACTGTTCTTGTAGAACTTTTTGGAATTTATTTGGTAGAGGCAAGAAATTTTCCCCTCTAATTCCTTTCGTAAAGCTTCCTAATATTTATTCTGGGTTGAGGGGGAAGTAGAAGTAGAGAGGAATGAGCAGGAAGGGAGGTATGAAGGGAAGCAGAGATGACAACAAACAGAAGGTTAGAAATTTTTCCTTTGTGGAAAGATTTGACATAAGGAGTTCCTCTGAGATGTGTAATGAATATCTGTACAGGGGCCCTCAAACACTTTCAGTGTGGCTGGATAATTGGAATAATACAACTACACTGTCAGGTTCCAGGGCATTGCAGGTAAAGCAGATTTTAAGAGAAGTACCCTATCTCTGTGGGCAAGATGGGTTCCAGTTTTCATCATGGTATTTGTACTTAACAACTCAGCTAAAACTCATCATGAGAACTCCAGCAAAATGTTTCAGATCAGAAATAGCAACAGCATAATTCCAGGATGCTGTTATGTTTCTGGGAATTGCTTATTACTGGACCTGCTTGTTTCTATGGCTGCAAACTGATTGAACCTATTGTTTCCAGTTCAGTGTCTGCTCCCAGTGATGGTGCAGGGTCAGACACATTCCTCCCGTATGGTGATGATTAGCACACAATTGCACTTCCTAGAACAGCCAATTTAGACAAATTCACTGGAAGGAGTTTTCCTTAACAGAAACAAATGGGACTTTTAAGTGAGCTTCATGCATTGGCACGATGAAGCTTTTTCTAAGAAGCTCTTTCTAAGAAAGAGAATTACATATCTCATATACTGTTTTCTTGTGAGTGCTCTTACAATCATCACTCATCCTTTTTCCAGTTCCCTTACAAGCTTTTCAGCAGAACAAAACTAGACAGGGTTGAGAAAATGTTCAATAGTTGTACATGTACTGCACTAAGGAGACAGAAAATTCCCTTATTTTAACAAACAGTAGTGAGTATATTGAGGTCGCTGAGAAGCCTGGAAAGTAAATGGACTAGCAAAACACAAATGATTCTAAATGACCCTTGATGGAAAATGAACAGAAATACAAGGCCACAAAGTGGATTGGCTGGTCAGGAAATAAAAGCTCTTCTCTAGTTCTATGTCATCAACACAATATTCCTTAATTACCAACTGAAACAGTGTCACAGACCTGTCCTAGCAGAAAGGCCTTGGCAGCTCTTCTCTATGATCTCATTGTGTTGCTTCTAGGAAAGTAATTGCTGTCAGAGAGCTGCTGTGGAAAGCAAGGAAAGAGCTGAGAGGGTCTTGTGGTAAGATCTGAAGTTCTCTGCCCAGGACTGTATTGCTGTACACAGGCTGCTGACACAAGAGATGGATTTATTTCACTGGATAAAGAGTTTCAGCTTCCATCAGTATATTGTATGTCACACCTGACATTTACCTAGACATACTCATATTTATTACGCACAGAATTGAATAAAATATTTTTTAAAAGCATTCAACTAGACTTGTTGCACAGATGACTGGCAAAAGAACATTTTCCTGACTCCAGCTGTGTCACCCTCAGCACAAATAATTTTTTCCTCATTTATGCCATATAGATGTCTTCCCATTGTACCAATTCTTCAGCCTAGCTCTCAGCTGGTATGGTGGAGGGGGTACATCAAGCAATGTGTGTGTTGGATTAAAGAAGCGTGAAAATAAAAGTTTATGAATTCTATCCTTGGGTGTTTGACATCAGTGCAGGAAGCTCTTGCAGGATGAATTGTCCTGCTTGTTTGGCTTATTCATTGTCCAGAACTTTGAGTTTGTGCCACTCAGTGGCTGTCACCTTTTCCATTTCCCTTCTCTGTTGAATTACATATAAATCACTCACCATCACTCATGTAGCTCATCTAACAAACAGAGAAGAAAAATAATCTGTCTTGCAACACTGCAAAGAGATTTTCTTTCTCTAATACTTCTATTTATTTGAGGTCAGGCCACTTTCCTTTTAAGTCAATGACAGAAATTCCATTCCTTTAGTAAGATCAAAGTGACCTCCCCAGAAGAGAACTGGGTAGATTACATTTCCACAAAGAGAGTGATCCTTGCTCAATAATACCTTACAGCTCATATAATCATTACCTGAAGTTTATTTTTACCTTCACGTGATTTTTAAACATAGAAACCCGATGCTCAAGTGCCACCTCGTGGACAAAATTACTTCTTTTATTGTCCTTATCTAACCTTGTGTGCTAAAATTCCTCTTACAGCAAGATCTGAGTTACAGAAGCCTCTAGGGAAAAGACCTAAATCAAGCAATTAATTTAAAATTTATCTCTATATATCTTGCTCTACATATAGATATGTTGGCTTAAAAAAAACCCAAACACATCCAGACATAGTCTATTGCTTCTTGCCCCTGATAACTCCTGCCCTCAAAGAGAGCTGACACTTGTAGCAGGAGCAACTTCCGTGGCAGGTAACACAGAATGCCAAGGATTAAAAGCCATGTAGTGCAAGCAGCGGGAAACTCATTTTCCTGAAGTAGAATCCTTTCCTGCAACTAGCTGTTGTCACTCTCAGCTGCAGAAGTAGTTTTTACTACTATTGTTTTCCTCTAAGCTTCTGCAAGAGCCTGATTTTTTGCTAAGTTGTATATTCCTTCTAAGATCCATGGCATAGAGTTTGGAGGAAATGGGAAAACCTGGGACTCCTGATGGATTTACATGTTCAAGCTCAATACACTAATGGGATTTATTTTGTGAACTTAGCCAGGCAGAGGAATTACAGCAGTGAAAGGGAAATAGATGCCTGAAGGTTGAATGTATGTGAATCTGTTCAGCTGAGCAAAAAAACCCATTCACTGCCCAGTCCATGAATGTTTGGGGCACAAGAGCTTTCCAAGAAGATGCAAGAAACTCTTTGTAATACGACATTCTCAAAGAATGTTTTTTTTCTAGCGATGACAACTGTTAGATACCTCAAATATTACTGCTGAAGTCCTTCACTACAGTCTGTTTTTTAAATCATTCTATCTCAAACTCTAATTAAAATGGAGATCCTGTTCACAGTAAGACTGTGCTCAATCCCTAGTCATGCTGGCATGAATATTAGTGTCCTTGAACACAGGAATTTCTCTGCTCTTCACTATATTTGGCAACACTGTTACTGTGTGGAAATGAATATAACATAGCATAAAATAGCATAATTAACATAACATAATATAACAATTTCTTTAAATGGATGAAAATAATATTAACAGACACAACTACTGTGTACCTATCCATATATAAAACGTAGTGGAGTTTCACTGTGACTCGTTTAGACCTTAGCCACTAGGCGGTAGTATAAGATTAAGTCATGCAACAATATCTGGCAGTTTTTCCATTTTGCAGCAAATTTCAAAACACATGCCAGCACCATGGGAAATACTGTAAAGCATTCCTCTTCTTCTTTATCAATTCAGCCTGACACTAAATAAAAATATGTCTCATAAGATTCACTTAATTGTGGATCAAATGCGTTATGTGGAGCTGATGAACTACAAGGACAATGGGTCCACGTTACACCTCCCCCCAGCTTTTCCCCCCACTTTATCAGTTTGTCATTAGTAAAGTTCACCAAAGTTTAGTCATTGAGGAATCTTATTTAGAATAAAAACTACAATATAATATAAAATAAATATATATTAAATATAAATTCTTCCCACTGTGCTGTGAATCTCACACCGGAACTAGCTGAATTAGGTGAACTAATTATAGGAGAAGTTCCTTTTCAGAGAATCACAGAATGGCTAAGATTGAAAGACACCTCTGGAACTCATCTAGTCCATGCCTGTTCAAGCAGGACCGTGTCCAGCTTGGTTCCGAGAATCTCCAGGGATGGAGACTCCTCAACATCTCTGGGAAACTTGTGCCATTTTTTGACAACCTTGGAGTAAAGGGAAGCTTCCTTGTGCTTAGATTTTGTGCTTTTTTTAATCACTTCTTGTTCTATCAGTAAGCATGACTGAAGAGAGCCTGGCTCCCTCTTCATTCCCTCTCATTAGGCGTTAATGTATTGAAACAATTTAATTTCATTTTTGTGTTTCAGATGAATATGGAAATTTTAATCTAGGTCTAACACGATAAATTAATTTTATAGGTTTAGTATGATAAAAAGGAAGATTCCATGACTACAGGGTACATTATTAAGTGCATTTTGGGAAGCTACCAGCTATAATAAAATAAGTAATCCTGGTTTGCTGCATCTGCTGTGTTTGACTTCAACAGCTCATGTGATAATGTGCTTGGTTGAATGCCTTCACTGACTCCTATAAAGGATATGCCAAAGTGAATTTGGGTGAGTAACAAAAAGAATAGGTATGCAGCATTTTGGCTGCTTTCTACACAAATGAAACAATCTGATCTTTCTGCAATACCACCTGAGAGCCCACAATTCATGTTTCATTGAGATCCTCATCTAATGTTCTTTTGTTCTACAAGGTAAATATAGTTCCTGCAAAAATATCTGGGGCTATGGTTTATTGTAGGGCTTTACTGCCATCTCTCCCTTGGTTTTATTTTTTAGTGATGGAGGAATGCAAGGTGATTATCAGGAAGAAAGTATTTTTGTAGGTTTTCATAATTTAAAACTATTTACTCTGGTGAGAAGAGGAATGCAGTACATTATTAGGAAGACTAAAAAGCTTTCTTTAATTTACTCTTATTTTGCTAAGAAAAGACTAACTTTCCCTTGCAGTATATTTTAATTTTTTAAGGGCTGCCAATATCCTCATTAATGTACATTTTGTACAGGTCTGTTTGGATCCACAGTACTGTAAAGTGAATTTTAGACCAAGACTGGAAATAAGCCATGAAGTCCAAAGTAAAACAGTAAGGTGTTTTAATCTCAGGGTTTGTTTTTAGCCTGTTACACAGAGAGGAGCCAAAAGCTACATAAGATTGTGGGCTCACCCTTTTTGAAGAATGAATTCTATAGATGTTCTCATTTAGCTGGAGTTCTGCCCTTTAAACACAAACAAATTCATGAAAGTTGATTCTCTTTAATTCTGAAGTCAATATATTGGTATGCATAACCTAGTGAGCATAAAAACTGTAATTAAACTCCATCTAAACCTATCTCTTACACAACCTTTCCCACAGATACTGATTTCTACTAGCTTATTTCAACCTAAATTTGAACCATCCTTGATCAATGTTTGCCAAATCAACCCGAGCTCTATACATTTCTTGTTTTTGCACAATGTGTTTGAATTATGGGACCTGATCTCTCAAGGAAAATGGAAAGACTCCCAGCACCTCTAATAGTTCAGGATGAGGTCAAACACACTAATATGTAAGTGACTTTTCTTCATCTCCTTTCATCCATTTTAATCTGATGCAAGTCATGAGTCCTCAAGACCCATTTCCTTTTTCTTTTCTATTATTTTTGGAGCAGCTTCATCCCATGTTCTCTGAAGAACATGAAGATGGATACTGTAGGGGAGGGAGAGTCTCACCAAAAAAAAAATGCAAAGAAAAAAAAGGCTGTCCTTTGTTTTTTTCTCATGAAGAAAGTTCAGTCTGAATAGGTCATAGTATGAATAGGTCATGGTATGAACAATGAATATGTGATGCTGCAGTTCTTTTTGCTGTGTGATAGTATAGCTATTTCCTGGGTTTGTAGGTATTGATATATTACATAAAAATGCTAGTGATTCTTTCCATAAAATAATAACATTAAACCCTTGCATCTTAATATATTACCTTGAAAACTGAAAGAGTCAATAGTTATTTTAGGAGGCTATCCAAAGGTTAACCAGATAATTTTAAAATTATGGTCATAAATAATCTAAACAATGACCAGCCATAGAAACAGATGGTGCTTCTGGAAAGGCCCAAACCATTTCCACCTTTAATTCAATGTAAACCTCCTGTTTGGAGCTCTGGACCTGGGGTCCTCTGTGCCTGCCTTTAAATCCATAATTTCTTCAAAGGTGAGATTTGTGTCACAATGTATGAAGCTTCTTTAATCAGAAACAATGCAAAACCCCTATTTGCATGACTGACAGATGAACTGAGATGGTGCTCCTGAAATCAGAGAGAATGATCATGAAGTTACACAAATTACAGCTGAACATAACAAGCTCATCCAGGCTTAATTTCCACGGCCATTTGCTTATCATTTGTAGCACAAATCAGTTCCTTTTATGGCAGTATGAATTGTTAGTTTAACTTGTTACTATGGATTACTCTATGTCTGAAAACAATTAGTTTTGTTACCCACCTCTGATATTTCTATACTTTTGGGGTTTTTTTCAAGTACAGCTTCATTTACTTTGGTTACTGGATTTGTCAGAGTCAGATGCTTTGTGCTTGAAAGATACGAAATTACTGAGGTGAATGCTCTGAAAGAGTCACCTGAGCAAAATAACTCAAATAACACAGCTCTGCAGGGGCTGAGTTTTTAGACAGGATGAAGATTACCTGAATGATGATGAACCCACTAAAGGAACAGTGGTGGTGAGTTCCAGCAGATCTATTCCCAGCTTTAGGGCTTTTTTATTCTGCCAGTTCCTGCCAGGAAAAAAAAAAAAAAAAAGGGTGTAGGTTTAATGCTAGGATGTGTTCACTAGGCAAGTTCTTGCCAAAAACCCTCTTTATGGAACAAAAAAATCATTACATCATAATAATTTTAAAGAATTATGTGAAATAAGTGCAGGATATGCTCACTCCATGTAATTTATTAGTTCCTGTTCTTCATCAATCTTTCAGTCTCTTCTGCAACAGCTTATTTTTTACTTCTATGGTACTGAGGTCTCCCATTCCAAAAGGAGGTAAAGGTATCCAAAGTGGGAACAAAATGTCTGAGAATTTATGAACTAGATACATAGAGACATAAAACACCATTAAAATCCGAAGAAGTGGTACAAAAATTACAACTCTGGGGCAGCATGAGTTAAAAGCATTTTCTCCTCTTTACAAAATAACTGAGAAAGAAAATTCAAGAGTCAGTTGCATAAACCTACATTTGGTCTAAAGTGGTTGATTATGGCTGTCTTTTTGTCTCAGTCAAGTGCCAGCAAACAGCTGTATTTATTTGATTGATTTATACCATTTCAGGATATTTATAACTATTGATAAAACATGCAAGTCAGTGGGTGGAGATAGAGTCACTGGAAAGGAGGAAAAAAATATTTTTTGTAACTGCTTATAGAGTCAAGGCAGCATAGCAACATTTGGAGTTCCAGAGACTAGATGATGTAGCTGTAGAGTTTAGGGTCTGTCTCTTGAAAAGGTTGAAAGTAAATACCTTTCAGGATAAAGAAGTTAATATGTTTTACAGAGCATGGGAAGGGGAGATGAACAGAGAAAGAGAGAAAGAAAGCATATGTGGAGGAAATAAATCTGTCTAGACCCTGGAGTACTCTAGAGAAGTTAAGTTTTAAAAGCATGCATAAAAATAGCTTCCAAATATTTGTGTCAAAAGCTTCTCTCACTAAGGCATCTGAACTTTAAAACAATACTAAATAAATATATCTTCACAATATTTTGAAAGAGAAGGAACTCAGCTACAGGGCCAGTGAAAGCTTGATTTCCATTTCCCTTCAGGAAGGCTTGTACAATTACAGTCTTGGATGTGAGAGAAAGCGCTTCCTGTTCACAGCAAGAGCAGTGGGAGATTTGACCAGCTTGTGCCTGGTCCTGCTTCTCTTGGGGGGCAGCTGGGAGTGCCACAAATGGGACCCAGCATTGTGTCCATGGAAAACAGTGTGTCCCTCAAAGCTGGAGCTACGGAGTGACGTTTCTGTACCCCCCACCCACACTTATCAGTTTGTACTGGCCAATGTTATCCAGTGCTGTTGTAGTCCTTGTCACTTAAGTCACTTCAGTCACTGTTCATTATTATCTTCTTATGAGTGGGCGATGCAGAATTACATTCCAGCATACAGCATGAAATACTTGCTGTCCCTCTGAAGCAACATCTCTAGATGAAAACTGGACTGATCTGATGGCTGTGTGGACAGTGAGCTCCTCCGAGAATTGAATAAGGTGGATTTTCTCTACAAGAATTATTAACTCCCAAACGCTTCAGGGCAAAATGCGATTACTGTGTCTTACTGCACATCTCAGAGCTTAACAGAGTATTTGGTGTTCAGAGGATGAGTAATTTCTGTTACAGGAGTGGTTTTCCTGAGGGCTCTCTAAATTGATGTGAGCTTTCCTAAGCAGTCTGTGTGCTATTGCTAAGTTTGCCTTAGAGCCTTGTGCAATAGTGCCTTATCTTGAGTTGTGCTCCTGTACACCATTGAAATATAGATATTTCCTAACAGTGTACTGGCAAGTTGGAATGATTCAAAGCATTGGTGGCATCCTGAGGCAGGGCCAGGTACTCCAGCACCTTCTCTGTCTGTATCCTGGGAGATGGTACTGAGAGTGTGCATGGTCTGATTCAGAGTCATAATAGACTTCAAAGAGTCTCTTATGCTTTGCAGTTCTCTCATTCCTGATGGGTGAACTCAACACAGTTGATCTAGAGAAGTGAATTTCAGTTACTGATGATTTTGCAAGGTTATTTATACATAGACGTGATTATATATAGAATCACAGGATCACAGAATGGTTAAGTTTGGAAGGGAATATAATTGTAGTCACTTTGTCCAACCACCCTGCTCAAGCAGGGTCATCCTAGAGCACATGGCACAGGATTGTGTCTAGAGGGTTCTTGATTATCTCCAGTGGGGGAGACTCCACAGCCTCTCTGGGCAATCTGTTTCAGTGCCTGGTCACCTGCACAGTAAAGCAGTTCTTCCTCATTTTCAGGTGGAACTTCCTGTGCAGCAGTTTCTGCCCACTGGCTCTTCTTCCATTGCTCAGCACCACTGAGAAGAGCCTGGATGAATCTCTGTGGCACCCTCAGTTTAGATATTTATACACATATATATATATGAAATTCTCTCAGGGGATTTCCTTGTCTCTTCTTGTGGCTGAACAAGCCCAGCTTACTCAGCCTTTTGTCCAGAGGATAAAAGAGATGTTCCAGTCCTCTCATCGCTTTTATTGCCCTTCTCTGGACCTGCTCCAGGAGCTCCATGTCCATCTTGTGCTGAGGAGCCCAGAAATGGACACAGCACTCCAGATGTGCCTCACCAGGGCTGAATAGAGGGGCAGGATCATGTCCCTCAACCTGCTGGCAAGGCCCTTCCTAGTGCACCCCAGAATACCACTGGCTTTCTTGGCTGGCTCATATACATATATAGAAGTATAGATTGATATCTGTTTCTACAGTGACCAAAGGAAAAGGAGAAGAAATAAGAAGGAGAAATAATGAAAGAAACAGAAATGTTTCAAAAAATTATGAAAGACCAGATTCTGGTTTACCAAAAGTCAACCCTGTCTTGACAGTGAAGACTTGGCAACATCGGGAAACATCAGGGTTTTGTTTCACTGTATCAGTTCCAATATTATAAACAGCACATTTTCCTAGATATCCTTCCAATATGAGATAAGCCTGAGGAGCAGGCCATGAAGAACCGTAAGAAACAGCTTTCCTATGCAGGAAGAGAGCTGGGTGCATACTTCTAACCTTATCTTTTCACTATGAAACATCTTAAGAGTGTTTTTAGTGTCAGGACATCACTCCTACGTCTCCTTTGCTGGTAGTATTACTGAAAATATTGAATTGTTTTTGCTACTTCCACACAAGATGTGGATATGACCGTTCTTTTCATTAAAATGGAAAAAAAAATTGAACCAAGACCAAGCAGGGAGGGTTTTTATTCTGCCAAGTAGGAGAGCTTAGAATGTGTTAAGCAGACTTGTTTGCAAGAAATTATTCCAGCTTTAAGAAGTAGTTTCAGTGATGTTTTCACAAACCTTTTTGCCAGCACTCATAAAGAATCTAATGCGTCAATCCTAATTTCTGACAAGTGGTGACCATAGGACTATCTCAAAGGTATTTGAGTTCTCCTCCTCATGAAAAACAAGGAAAGCACAATATGATACAGGTGTTAAATTAGCATGAGCATTTGCTGATGCAACTAGTACAGCCATCTCACCATTATCTTTGGATACAAAAAATGAAAAGAAAAATCCTGTTGAAAATTGGACCAGAAAATAATTTTCTTCCAATGCACCTTCATTAATTCTAACATTGAAGTTCAGCCAAATCATCATACAATTAGAACAAAAATCACACTTCCCACACTTCTGCTGGTATCAGAATTACAGCTGAAACAATTACTGCATGAGATGATTTTTAAGTTCCATGAAAGCTGTGCTTACTGATTCAACACTACGTTTTAAGTTTACAAATCCAGTGTCAGAAATCAATGGCATAATGTTCTTATAGTAATCTAGGGAAAAGCCTTTTCTAAACCTAATGTACATTGTATTTATTCCTAAAAATCTCATCAGCTAATCCTTTAGAAATAAACTCTTGTGCTATAGATGTCACGTATTTTCCTGTCTGTGCTTTCAATTCAAATGAATGCTTCCTTTCTTGAATTCTCCCACAGAGTATCTTTTACCTCTCTGCAGCCAAAGAAAAAGAGTTAACTTTCCAGGAAGATGGAAGACTCCTATGCAGAGTTTATAAAGAAAAGTATGGATGCATGCATTGTACACCTTCAGCTGTGTACATGTTGCACACATGTAATGTGTCATGTAATTTGTCAACAGCCTTTCACTGGACAGCCAGTTGCTACAGAGGCTTCAGTTTTGTGTGATGTTCATAAGAATCCATACCAAAAATTAATCTGGCGTGGATTCTTGTAGAGTTCAACAAATTTTGGATTTGTTTCTTCAAGATTTGACACATAATTTAAATTAAAAAAATAGACATATCTTCTTTATTGCCCTGTTCCTAAGAAAATAAGTGGGTAAGCATTAACTCTAGTATAATTTTAACCCAAATCACTGACAATATCTCTTTTATATTCATAAATTGTCTATTGCAAACACTTGTTCACTTATTTTTTGTGCTGGAGATTTCTGCAATCTGCTACCAGAAGGGACCTATTTTTTTCCTAATGCAGCTACATCTCAGCCACCTGTTATTTCATGGAACAGTTGGGACAATTAAAATTGCACAACTAAGACAAAGAACAGGTTTACAGATAGATTAATTTCCACAAAAATAATATGAAAGTATTTTGAAAATTTATATCTTCACATACACAGTGTAGAGTCATGAAAACATTTTAATTTTTGGACTCTGCAAGGAAATTCCCAGCATTCCTTAGGGATGATGCCATTTGCACTCCTCACCAAGCATTAACTGACCCTCCAGCTGGCCTCTGGTAGTGCTAGCAGTTGCCCTGGCTGTGAAGATACTGTGGCTCTCAGAAAGGCAGGTCTACGAGATACTAGATGATTTTTCCATCAAGGCTGGCATTTTTCACAAGCAAATCATAAATAATCAATATCCCACAGACAAGTAGAAAATCCCATTAGACTAATATGGGATAGAAATAGAAGAACGTACCAGGCTGCTGATGAAATTCAAGTACCCTTCTAAGAATGAAACACTCCATGATCACAGGAAGTTGAACTGGTCAAGTACTGAAAATGTAGTTATTCATCTTAGCCAATGTACTCTCCTCTGGAGAACAATCTCACTGAGGTTTTCTCAAAAATGGCACGGATAACCTACCATTCCCTTTGTCACCTGTCAAATGTGGGACTGAGTTCAGATTCAGTGCTAAAACTTTATTCTTTAGTTAATGGTCATTTAAATCCGGAATCTTGGTTTGAGCACATCTTGAAATGGACAAGTTAGTTGCATAACCATTTTTGTCCCCTAACACTGATGAAGAGTCATCAGTGTTGAAGAGTCATCCACTGTTGAGTAATGGTGTTTCACAGAGCTGCTTTGTTGTCCCATCATTGGCTGGGAGACCCTTCCTCTGAAAATGACATTGCATCACTGATACAAAACCCTACAGGAACCAGAGGGAATTGAAGATTTAGTGCAACAAATTGTATTCTTCTTTGTTTGACAGTAAAAGGGCACTTAACTCTAATAATTTTCCTAATGGCTTATCTTGCCAGTTGTAGCATGTTTCAAAACGAAGCTGCTCTGAGTGTTTGCCAAAATTAACAAACTATGACATCACTCACTTTTGAAAGAGAGAAGTGAAATTTGCTTGCAGTGAAAGTCCAGACAATTACAATATGCATTCCAGATAGGATCACAACATTAGCATTGCTTCTTTGTCCTAGCTCAGGACACCACCTTTTAAAATAAGTTATGTATCCATCAGTTTTGAATGCTATTCCATTCTTAAATTCCTCTCTTTCAGGCGGCTTAGAAGCCTGAATGCTCGCACTTCAGATTTGGCCAAAAATAATGAAAAAACAGATTAAATAAAGCTTAGTGATATATTTGAGTAAAAAAGAGCCTCGTATAAAATGAGGTTAGCTTGGCTTGTCTTATACTCAGACCGTAAGTGAACATGCTAAACTTTTTTAGTTGTTCTTTATGTATGCTCTTCTTTATATAGTATGAAAGGCATTTATGATATATATTGTCATTTCAAGTATTCTTGCCAAGCAGTTTCTTAGTCTTTTCATAAATTTAAAGGAACTACATAACAGTTCAGCACATTTAATAAACATGCTTTATATGGAAATAACTTTTTGGAAAGTAGTAAGTTACATTTGATCTTAGAAAGTTCTGCTTTAGCTTTACACAAGCAAGTTAATCATAATCTGATTTAATACCTTATGCTAATGATAACTTAAATACAAATGCAGGCATAAATTAGATGCAGTGATAGTCTCTTACTGCACTTTAAAGGCTGCAGATAAATCTGGAATGCACTCAGAGAATCTTTTAGTGAGAACAGAGAAATATTAAAAAACATCTGAATTTGTAGCAATGCTGCCATGGGATACATACTATGAAATGATTTAGACAGAGATATGAAATATAGCAGTGGAGTAGGGGGAAAAAATGTACACTCATTTCAATTCTCAACTTGCAACAGATCTTTTGTGCTGACTTTGGTGAAAAGAAATGTGTCTGTCACCGAATTCCCAGGAAATTGAATTCACCCAGTTTGCAGTGGGTGAAGTAGCTTAGCTATGAAGTAAGAAGGCTTGGCAGAGTGAACAGCTCTGGCAATGTCTCATATCATGCTGGCTGTCTTCTCCTCAAAGCCCTGTGCAGCAATACCTGTGCAGGGAATGATTTTCCAGCATTGCTTCTCCCACAGCAAGACTGGAGCTCTCACCCCGTGACTGCTATGACCCTGGAGCCACCTTCTCGGCATGCCTTCTGGGGGGGATCATTCACAAAATGGGACAGAAGCTCTGAAACGGCAGCAGAAGGAGAAAAGCTGCAGATTCCAGATTGACTCTTGGTAGGAAAGGACCAGAGAAGATGGAAACAACAAAGACTTGTAGTTATCCTTTATCAATAAATGTAATCTTTAGTTACTATTTACTTGATGAGCTCAAGCATACTGGGCATTTTAACCAGGATGTATCACATTCTTATGCCTTCCTTTAATCTGCTGCAGTTTATTTCTAAGTGTCATGCTCAAGTATAACTGTATGTTTTGCCTCCTGCCTAGTTGTGTCCCCAAACGTTGATTAAGCAGGTTATAATCCTATAGAAGGTGTCTATTCAAGTAATAACACAATGTCTTGTTTTTTTTATGTATTGAAGCAAGCTGGAGGATATTTATTTTCTATCTCTGAGCATAAAGTATTAAGTGCTTTTTCTGGGAGAGTCTTCATCCCACCACTTTCGTCTCAGGCCTTTTGTGAAAAATCTTATTACAAGAGGGTACTGGGCATTCATCCAGCCTTAGCTATACTTTGTGAACTTGATAAAGGGAAGTGAGGGCATTATGCACCCCTGCAAAACATCCTGTTGTGTGGGTTTGATACAAATTAATTAATCAATTCTCCTGGTTAGAAATTATGCAATGTCCATAGGTTACGCAGAATATACAACTTCTCTAGGGATTTGTATCCTACTACAAATAGAAAATTACATTGCCCAATTTTTTTACAAAGACCTCCCACCAGGTGTCCCCCTTTCCTCATCAAAATGATAACAAAAGACTGTTGAACTGTCAATTTAAACCCATCTGTACTGATTCAGTCCTTCATTATGCTGTATATCCTGCAAAATTATCATACCTGTACTTTGACACAAATAGCAGCTGCTTTTATGCATGATGCCATAATAGCATCAGCCTGTAGGAAGAGCATGTAACCTCTAAGTGCACTTTATATCTAGAGAGCCAGAGCCAGGCAGAGCACATCTCACAGTGCATGAGAAATGATGGAATACTTCATGTGCCTGTTTTCCAGCACTGGCAATTACATGCAAACTCACTGGGATTGATTTTAATTAGCTGTTTTTAGGGAATTGAAAGAAACATTAAGGCTGTATTTGAGTCTTTTGACCTGCTCATTAGGAAGTTTTGACACAACAAAGACAGAATATTCCAGAGGCTTCAAAAAGTAATAATGTGCAACTTAAATGAGTATTGTCATGAGGAGGGAATTTTAAAAATGCTCCTTTATTAACAAGCTTGGTGACACGATGGTCAGTAGTCATGATGGCGCACAAAAGAGCCTGAAAAATTTTGGTTGTACTTCTCAGCCAGATTTAATTTCAACCATAGCTACAAATAATCAAAATCACTCTTTCAGATATAGCCATCTCTCTTTCTCTGCATACACCTGTTTCCATTCATTCTGACAGTTTAGTACTTAATGTGGAAAGGGCAGCAGGGCCTGACCATAAGATCATGCTTACATTCCACAGAGTCTGAGAAATGAGTCTGTGACACTTATTTAATAATGAACACAGAATAATGGGATATTTCTGGTGCTTGAGTTCTAGACATTGACAATGAAACGTGCACTCCCGTAAGCAGAAGTGTACTTATTTGATATCTTGCCAACTGAACTGTGAGGAAAGATGCAGAGAATTTGTTCTCTGGCACTGTTAATCACAATGTGAGCCAAACCCAGTACCTCAGTATCAAGGGGTAAATTGCTTTAAGGGTATTGAAGCCCACAATGAACCTAGCCAGGTTTTAGACATGATTTGGGGAATAGTATGTGCAAGCTACTGATTGTAGATCAATTAATTTTCCTGTTTTCCTATAAGCTGAAACCTCTGCTTACCAGGTGGGATCAGATCTGTAAATACTATTCCCCAATCCCTCCTCACTCCCTAAAAAACCCCCAAACACCAAAGCTACACAATGAACTTACTAAAAAACACCTTCAAAAAACCCTACTGCAAAAAATAAGGATCATGAAGACAATTAAGTATCTTTACTTTGTATCTCAGCCACTTAGCATATAGCAGAATTAAGAATATTTCTTTATTTACAGCTTTTTTGACTCTCCTTGTGCATTCCTTAACACTGGGGAGGTCTGAACCTGATAAACACATGGGATGGTTCAAGTGCTAGTAATAACAAACAGTGGGGACAGCTTGACTGACATAATCTATTTACAGACTAAAGGTGTAAGGAGCAATATTGCAGGGTGCTTATCTGCCAAATCAATGGTACTGGGCAGAGATAGTGTTTTACAGGCTTAACCTCATAGTTCCCTTCTCACTTCCTTCATGTCATGTAAAATCTGACTAAATTCAAAAGGCTACATGAGGAATAAAAAGGGGAAATCTGGCTCACGAAGGGATTTGCTTTAGCTACCAAAAATAAATAAATTCCCAAACCTCCACTGCAATTGAAATATTAATTTCAAGTATTCCAAGATAGACAGATACTCTGTTGTAGCTCTAATGATTATGATATGAGATTGCAATTTGTACAAAACAAGCCATAATTACTGTGAATATCCTACTGGATTCTGCAGTAAGGAAAGAAGGTATTTTCATGCTTTCCAGGTTTGGGATAAATATAATTGATTTATGATTAACATAACGGGTCTAGGCTTATCCTCCAAATAAGCTGTTTTTCATAGAGAAATGAGGATAAAAGCACTTTTCTCATTTCTGTTGAAACATGGTATTTTCAAGGCAGAACAACTAAAAGCAGTGCTGATGAGGACTCCTGCTAGATGTACACTTGTCATCATTCATTCTAGATTGAAGTTCATCTGTTATATGGCAGGAGAAAGATGAATGGGAAGTCAAAAATCTAAAGAATAATCTGAATAAGGTTTTTGAAGGACACAGTTTGTAGAGTAACATGCTTGGGAAACACTTTCCGTCAGTTTACTACAAATTAATTAAGCAACACTGATCACTGGACATTTCTTGGGAACTAATGGGACTATTAACTATGGGTTAATAGTCCAAGTTCATGCCCTAGGCCACCAGTTCTTGGCAGCTTCTCATACCATTGAAATGTTTCAGACCAGGCCTCTTGTGGTTTAGGTTAAAAAAAAAAGGTGTAAACGTATTCTAAATTTTTGAAAGCTGTATCAATATTGAAGCAATATTTACCCTGAAAGAGATGTGAATCTGATGCTGAGAAAACTTCAAGACTCACCAATTCTCTGGAACTCTGTTCCTCAGCAGCTGATAAGGACTGTCAAGACTCACTGAACCCCAACCTCAATTTCATGACATTGGCAGACCAATTCGGGTAACAAAACAGAAGATAAGTATAGCTTCAGGCATTTCAGGCATACTCAGCCTCCATGAACACCACAATCAAATCACTGCAGTGGTGAAATGTGGCACTGCACTCATCTCCAGAACTCTTGTGCTGCACACAGCCTGTGTCATAAAAGGTGTCTTGTGAGACAAAGTAAAATCATATTGCTTCAGAGTAAGGAAAACGTTTCAGTGACCTGGTGGATGCTGGAAAAGGCCTGTTCCCTCATTAAACCAAGTGGATTATATTTTAAACATCTCTCTAGAGTACTGAATACTTCTGCAACCTCTCCTGCCTTGTTCAGCAACAAGGATGACTCCTTGCAGGAGTAAGATGGAGGAAAAAAATATTTGTGGATCCACTGTTAGAGAAGGATAAATGTGATTCTGGCCATCCCATGTGACAGAATGAAACAAGCAGATGGCTGTCATTTCTAAGTCCATCTGAGCCCTTACTTTGTCCAAAGGTTGGAAATGTAATCCGCAGCAGGATAACTGCTCCATGTCTGTATGTCTGGCTCAAGTGCCAGTCAGCTACAGAGCTCCCTGGCATTAAGGGTTTGTGTTCAGGGGTGTCCAAATTCCAGACACTAGCTAAACCCTGACTAAACTGCCAGTCTGACTCTCACTGGCATTGGTGACAGCATTGGCTATGGCTCATTTCTTTAAGACTTCCTCTGAAGCTTCTCTGCTCCCCTCCCACCACTGGTTAGTTCCTGGCAATGCATAGAAACCAGCAATTTCACAAGGTTGTTTTAAACATTAGTCCTTATATCTAAAACTGCTCTCTTGTTAGCTTTGCTAAAACACATGGCACTCGAGTGCTTTCTAAATGGCTATCAATGGATGCTGCACTTAAAGGGCAAATGTAAAAAGGAACAAACTGAACACATCTATCATATACAATTTAGGGCTGAGACTTTAAAGACCAGAAGCTTAATCTTTGGAATTTTTCAGTATAAATAACTGGCCCTGCTTATTCAACTTGAAAAGAGATCTTCCACAGTCTTACATGAAATCTTTTCTACCTACTGCTTAGAGGAAGAAAATTTCTCATCTTTCCACACTATCATTTTTACTATTTTTCTAAAGCATATGTGGCTGATTAAGAAAAGTTATTGCAGAGTATTACTCTGTTTTAAAAACAAGGAGATGCAAGACACTGTGAGTGAACATTCTGCTTTCTTGAAAAATTGAAATTATAGCCACTGAATAAGGGGAAGAGGCATATATAATGCTCTTTACTGAACTTTTATCTCTCCATATATTTCAGATGTCACTAGACAGTGCTTGCATAATGTTTTAAGACTGCAAAGCATGGTTTGAAGAGTCCACAATATTTATCAAGTGTTGGGACAATCTCTAAGCCAACATGCAATGAGATGGAGAAAGTACTTTAGAAGAATGGTCCTTGTGTTCAATTTTAAAAGTGGAGTGAACACATTAAAATACATGTGATTATTTAAATATTTCTAGTTAGCACTGTTGCCCCACAGAATAACAGATTCTACAAGCTACAACCTACAGCCAGTCAACTGCCTGTACTCTGCACTTTACAGCCTCTCTCTTCATTGATTGATAAGATATCTAGACCTTAGCGTACGTCATTTCTTAAACCAAGTTCCTTGGCATTTTTTGTGGATTAACACTGCCAGATTGCATCCCAAAGATGGAGAATCCTTTGGCATTACTTCCACTCCTTCAAGTGGGTCTGCTGCAGATCAGTGGTGTTACTCTGCCAGATTGAGCTGTGTCTGTCTGTGCTTGCAGGGAAATTTCAAAATGATTCTTTACCTTCGTAGAGGACATGGAATTTTCTGAGCAAAGGAGATAATGTCCCTTCAGTTGGCAGCTCAGGGATGTGACCATTGCTGCTCCAAACACCAGTAACAGCCAACCCCAAATGAGCATGGAAAGCACCAGGGGAGCTGATTTTTATTTTTTATGGAGACCTCTCACATCACATAGTCCGGTGTGAAAAGTGACAGCTGTGCTCCCAGCTGAAGTGAGCTTCATGCAACTGTGATTTCTGAAGAATTGGGTATTTAATTATGAAGCATGTATCTATTAGGAAAACTTGGTGGGAAAAAGAATAAAAAATATGAAAATGGTATTGGTCAGATTTGGGTTTCCCTTCTGCTTCCATGCTTAATTTAAGCTAAAGACTAATGCTACGGTGTCCAGCTTAATAAATGCATTGACATACAAAGTCTATATAAGATGAATGTGTTAGATGTTCACAGATGTAGAAGGGTGAATATTCTTTAATGCTTCTGCTGATTTTCCAAGATTTTGCTCTGAGAAAGAAGATGTGTTGTAATAAAAAAAACAAGCTATAACTTTTGGCTTGTAATAGGCCTGTGAATTTTAACACCAGTGGGTGTTATGCTTTGCTTTTCTATTCACACTCCTGAAAAAGCTCTTTGCTATTCAAAATGTTGTGCCCTGGTTTAGCATAAATGATAGATTTAGTACTTATTCCTTGATTTTTTTTTTATGAGATCAATTTTTTCCCTTATTATTAGAAAGCTTGGTCAAGAATCTGAGGAAGAACTGGGTACCAAGGAACTGAATTAAAATTAGGATTCTGTGCCTATGAATTCTCTCCTCTTCTATCTCTGCCTTTAGGGAAATCTTGACTTTATTTTCCCTATGCATAAAAGCTGACATATCTGCCAATTTTAATTAGATGGAGTACAACGCCTCCAGGATTGTAAGTGCCAAGCATTATTATAATCTGTGACCTTCAGCTAATGAAGGAGTGTCCTGCTTTCACATAAAGCATGTCAGGTATTAGGCTGTGATACCGTTTGAGTGCTCTGTCCTTCTGACACAGGCTGTGTATAATGTTGTGTGTTGGTAATTCCTTGCTCACACCTGCACAACACTGTTGAAGTTTGTAAAGACAGTGCTTGGTGCAAGTCAAGCATGTTGTGCATGTTGTGATTTTATATTCAGCTTATGCAAAATCAAAGCCTTTTACAAGAAGCTCTGTGACAGATTTCCAAGCAAAGGAGTATGATAACCTCTAACTTAGCATATCTCAAATTACAAGATCAAATGCAGATTTGGACATGTTGGAAGAGAAGTTCAGCTCTGTGGGTGAAAGCCAAAAGAATTTAGATAACGTGCTTTGATATGGCCTTGGGACTTCTTGCAATTTCCATGGAGAGCTACTAATTCTTCTATATTTCTATTACTTTTTCATAGTTAAAAGATTTTTTTCTTTCTTCCCGAAAGCTCATAACGTAGTAAAGAAGTTGTCGGGAACAGTTAAATCGGTGTATAAATCCCCATGAGAAAGAGTCCATCATACATTTTGCACATCTCAGGGGTTCAAGGACAGTGAGCAGGAATCTGATCTTTTTTGCAATAATTTAAACTCTGACTAATTTGAGTGAACTCACTGACACTCCTCCAGATGTCAGTTAGAATAACAGAGAGCAGAGTGTGGCTCAGGAAGTGAAAAATAAACCAGAAAATCTGTGTCTTTCACTGCTGATGCTGTTACTTGTGACAGAAACCTTCTCGGAGGCAGCAATGTGCCGGTGTTCCAACCATGCTGAATTCATTTACTTTGGCAGTTCCTTGATTGTTCCACTGTCTATTTATTTGAAATGGAAACCAAGTCATGTTGCCTGCTCCTTCTCCCGGCATATGATTACACACTACATCTTCCATTTTTGCAATAAATCACTTTCAGTGCTATTTTCCCATTGTGCACCACATCACCTGGCTTTTGGAGAGGTTTCCATCTGAACATGAGTGTAAAGGGAAAACTTGAAAATAAGAGAAAGTGTCTATGCATTTGCAAAGTGTGAAGATTGTGTAAGTTGTTCCATGCATTTGTTCAGTCATTTACTGACAGCTAATTTGGAACATATGTTTCTCTGACATTCAGTGTCCTTCTCAATTTTGGGTGTAAGAGCCAGAGATTTTAGTGTCAGATAAGCTAACCTTGTTTTCTAGAGTCAGAATGTGTCATCATTATAGATATCTCCTGGTTGGCTAGGCACAACACTTATAGTGTGGCTGTTCAATATCAGAGACAGATCAGACAAATGCTTGGTATTTTCTGGATTCTATTCAAATTGTTGTATAGACAAATAAAGCAAAAAACCCAAAAATAAGGTAGGTAAGTGACAACTCACATCTAACGAATTATTAAAATGGATTTTAAATGGAAAGGAAAATTATTACAAGAATGTTTTGATTTTTATTAAGGAAAATTAATCTAATTAAAATATATTTTCCCTCTTCTAAGTTCACAGCTCTCACATATTAGTGGATAGGACATCCTTAGATAAATTATTTTAGGCTCACTTTAAATATGTACAAACTGAGGTATATAGTGTCCAAGACCAATCAGAAAGCCAGTGGAAGAAAAATTAGTAAAAGTTTAAGAGAATGGGAATAAAACTGAATAAGGTCCATATTTGAGACAAAAAAAGCTCTCCGGTAGAGAAACAGGTGGCCACTGGCTTAATTCAAATTCTGACAAAGTTCCCTTCCCTATTGAGGCACAGCTATGTCTGCCAACATCTAAGGAAGGGCACAGATTCTGTCAGCAATTGATTTGCCTTGGGCTAATGCTTCATCCATCTCTAGAAAGATGCAGTAAAGCTACCTAATTGATCAACACATCCCTCAGGAAAAGTGTTTCTGTCACCAAGAGTCTTTCATTCTGATTGGGATGCGATTCCCTCTCCTCTCCAAGAAACTGCCCTTCTCTGTTTCCTGCAAGACTGGTGTGTCTCCCCTCTGTCCACACTGACCTTTTGGTCCTTTCTTGGCACAATATCTGCCAGTATCCCTTCCTTGTCACCTTCACCTTGTGCCTCTTCATTGTTTGGACTCCAGCCACTGATTCAGGCTGCTGTTACTGTCTCCTCCTTCTTGATCTGTTTAATTTGGTAGCACAGAAACTGACCCTATGTTCAGCATCATTAGCTTTTCCCACATTTTTCTTAGTCCCTGTATACCTCCACTCATTTTGCTGATAGAGAGTTGATGCCTTGAGGGAGGACCACTGCTTGATTTCATGGTGCTTGGGCACTGCCATTGTGTGGAGGCACCATTCAATGCCTCAGGCAGGGGTGATGGAGAGTTCTTGCATCACTCATTTCTGTGTAGTAGCCACAACCTGGTCTCTGGCTGCAGAGCTGTCAAACCTTCATAAGCATTGCAATCACAAATTTCTGAAGAGCTATTTTTTTCTGAAGTTGGGCCACATCCAACACCTCTCTTCTTTGACATTTAAAATCACAGGGATTGCACATGCACACTTATTCCAACTGTGGATATAAAAGGCACCCCAGACAAAACAAGTGAGATCATTTTTCTGGAGAGGACTACAGATCCTACAGACTCGAATGGAGCAACCTGACAGACAGCTGACACATGCAAAAGGCTCATCAGGCTTTGGAGAAAAGATCTGAAGTTTTGTTGTCTGACTTTTGAAAAATGCAAGGACAGAGCCTGGGGAAATGTAACTTGGGGCACTGTTGTTGCAACAGTGAAAGCTACATTATCACACTTCCCAGTGGAGTGAGTTTTATGTCTTACTGCAGTGTCTGAGTGAGTGAAATGAATAAAATGAGAACTTTAAATGGAAAATTAGCTAACCAAGGGGAGGAATATTTTTAAAAAGTGTTTGTCATTAATCCGTTTTATGCTTGTCATCAGGGAAGACTGCCACAGCTGCAGGGTATATACATCTCAATCCACTGACAAGCTTACCTGGAAGTGAAAAAGCAGGGGGTAAAACCTCCACTGAACTGGCATCTAAATTACACCTTATTAAACAGAAAGGTGACATTTGGAGCATATGAGTTGGGACTTGCTTTTTTTAGCATTTGAACATTCATTTGTAAAACTGGTTCTCTTGTTATTGTGTCAAAATGAGAGATTCCCAGCCAGGTAGCTGACAGGTTAGACAAAGATTTCTGTTCAGTAATAAAACAGTCATTGGAGTATTCTTCAGTTTTCCCTCCAGCATTTGCACAAAGTAAATGAGCTGTGCTTGGGACTGATACACTCTTATCTAGGATTTGATAATTTTTGCTAGGAAAGTGGAGAGATGTTTCAACTAGCACTGGAGTATGTGAATGAAAGTGAGTCAATAATACATTACTTTTCAGGAAGGCTGGTGATATGTTCAGTTTTTCCATCTAATTAATTTATTTATCATTCAATTAAATGAAATGAGTGTTGCCCACTATGGGTGCATAGAAGGGTGTGGTGCAGCTTGACTAGGAGTTTACATTCTGTATTTACTTGGATGATAATTGCCAAACAGTTAATCCATAAAGATGCAAAGTGTTTCCCTTTTCCTTTCACTTCCTCTTATCCTCAGCCCTCCAGTGGCCCTAAAATTACAACACTAGTACTCAGCCAAGCAAGACCTACCCTGTCTAGAATCCAGTTAGGGCAAATAATCACATTGTAGTAACTAGGAATTAAAAATTGCAACCTTTTCATCTTCTGCAGTGATCTATCCTCATCAGTCATGTGTGTGGGTAAAAGTATGGCTACATGACTTTGGTTTGGACATGCACTACAGATCATAGACACTGAAAGTAAAAAAATTCACTAGAAAGACCTTTGTATCTCATGTGTTTAGGATGTCATTGCTTTTGGTGTTTGTTACTCTGACGAAGATCCAGTTCTGTATAAAAGGAATGCGAAGTGACACAGCAAGAAGATAGCCTACCAGCAAGACAATAGATACCAAAAGGCCACCTTATAATGAGGTCAAATTCTTCTGAGAAATGTGAATATGATGCTTTAAAAGCACTCTTAGATTGCAACACTATCCAATGATCTTTCTTACTCTATACCACTTCTGTCTAAAAAAAAATCTAGTATTTGTTATGCAGGAATTACTGGTAATTCTCACATATAATTTGAAATAGAAAAGGGAAGGAATTGCTCACTGGAACTTTTAAAACCTGTATGTATATTGCATATATATTTGCAACCCTATCAGCCCAGGTAGCAAGTAACACAACTCTCCCTGAATATCTACAGGGGAATACTTATCTGTAGTTGTTGGTCACAGGACTGGGAATTCCAGCACTTACGTTCTCAAATGCCAAAACCTTTAACTGTCAGCAAAGCTAATAAAATAGCTATAATAATTAATAACTATATCCATTGTACACTCATACATGTGTACTGAAGGAGTGGTATGTAAGGGGGAAATGGATATAGTTATTAGAGTTCATACTGGTAACAATGGTAAATCTGAATGGAGAGCTAACAGAATTTGTCAAAACATTTCTAAACTAATCCTGTTACACACCTTCCCTAGTGTACAAGACTATCTATGTGAGAGGAAAAATAGGCACTCAATAAACAGTGTAGAAGAGAGGGGAAAACACCTTAACACAGTGCTGGAGAGCTTTTGGTGCTGCATTTAACCAAAGTCAAGCCAGAGCTGCATCTGAGATAATGGTCTGGCAAAACTGGAATCTACGTAACCAGTGGCTGGGAGAAGACCAACATATAGTGACAATTCCAGGAGAACAAAGACATTTGCTATGCACTAATGGGACTGCTATAATTTAACAGGCAGTCATAAAAGTTCAGACAGAAGGTACAAAAGCCCAGGGGAAGGAGCAGTTGATCAAGTATTACAGTACAGTAGCCACCAATATATCTTGTGCAATAGTGTACAGAGGACAACCTGCCATGATTTAACAGTAATGATCCTAAAGAATCCAAAGAATTTAATGAAGCCCTAGACAGTCACAAAGCAAAAAGTTATGAAAGTAAATGAAGAAATATAAGACAGAAACAGAATGGTTAATTTTCCTTGAGAGCAGTACACCAAGCAATGGGATGTATCAGGGATTTAATTAGATGAATTTAGTAAGGGTTTGATTTTCATTTCTGTGAACACAAAAAATCCTAGAGCCTGCTTTGATGCCCAGTTAAATATTAGACTAGAAAACACAATCATAGAGACATCTGGTAAGAAATTTTTAAGTACTCAGTAATGGTTTAAACCCTGTGTAACCATTGCTGATCTTTGACAAAAATGAAACAAGCCAGCTCTGAAGACTTTTAAACTGGCATCAATCACACACACAGTTACTACAGCCCCCCTCCAAACATTCTTCATAAAATTGTTGGTACAAAATTAGAGACTATTTATTACCAAGCTGAAGAATTAGAAGCTAGTTATATATTTTCATAACTTGCAGTTAAAAAAAAAAAATCTACAATTATTTATATACTTAATTTGCTCCCCAAAATAACAGTTAACTAAAGATAAATTACAGCATCACTGTGTACCTTTTTCAAGTACATTTGTTGCATATTTTAGGAATTAAATGCTTCCAGGATATTTAAATATGTTTTTCCACACTAGGCTATAACACAAAACTTTTTATGGGCATAAACCATAGCTTTGATGTGAAATTAATTCATTCATGAAATTTAGAAATGGTTTATTATTGCAGCTGAAATGTCTGCCTAAAGGAAAATTAATATATTAAATATTTTTTCCATAGAACAGTCTCCATAAACTATAATTGTTTGAAATAAGCCTGATCCTAAAGAGATGTGAAGGAGATGCTATTTTTAACATGAGAAGCAAATCATAGCTTCCAGTGCTTGACTTCCCAAATCCCTTTTAAGTTTCTCATTTAGTTTCAGACTGCTCTGTTTACTAGATCCTTTTCCCTAGTAAAACATGTATTCCATATATTTGCTGGGTTTGTGACATGACTTTTTGATCTTTCTTAATTCCAGTCCAAACCAGCGAGGCATTCTGGCAACTTGAAAATGAATTTAAATGATCCATACCTTCATTTATAAGAGTATTGTAAATCAATATTTATGCCTTGTTAAAACAAGACACTTAAATAAATGTATAATTTAATCACATCCTTATTTCCTGAAATATAAACTCTCAACTATGTGGAAAGGGTCTATTTTCCCAAGTTGCTTTTACGTGTGTCTTTTCTTACTTTGAAATTTACACAGGTACTGGAAAATATTCACAAAGGTGTTCAAGACATGGACTTCACAGGGAAATCCGCAGAGGGACAGCTCTAGGCACCTTGGAGAGAGAAGCAGAGTGCATTTGCACAGCTCCAAAAAGCCATGAGGGGAGTTTCTTGCAGATGATGGCAAACTCCCCAGGCTGCAGAGCCTCAGCAAAGCCCTGGGCCTGAGTTTGGCTGCATGCAGAAGTACCTGGGATTGTCTCCACTGCTTGTGTATTGTCAATGTTGAGTTACAAGCCCATTTCCTCTCTGCAGTATCAACTCACGGATTTCCTTTTATGTTTGTGATGCCTTGCTAGGGAGCACCTGTCTGTGCTGCTTTCCTCATTTCCTTTCAAATGAGATTAATAGATAGCAGCCTGCCTCTGAGGCGCTTGGCAGGACAGTCTCCTTTGTACAACGCTTAGATCTTGTGAAAGCCTGATTTAATGCTGTCAGACCCAAGAGAACCCATTCCTTGTTACCATTTGGGGTGTCTTGGAACATGTGACAGAAAAAGTCCTGCTCTCAGCCCCACCAGGGCTACTGCTGAACTTCTCTGCTTACAATAGTGGAATAGCTCTGCATTTAGACCCACTAGTGAAGAGCAGGAAACAAGAATATTGGTTTGTTGCCTGAGCCTCCACAGTTTCTATTTACAAAACACACAGGAGTGTGATCTGGTCAAATGTTTCTTTAAGAAAAATCTGATACTCCAGGATTCCAAAATTTAACAAAAACCATGACAATTTCCATTGTGATAAAGCACTCCAGATCTACTAAACGGTAGTTTAGTCATGCCCAATTTTTGTTACCTTCCAACAAAGATGCCTTAAGTAGCCTGTATCTGATCTAATACAGTATTTGGAGAATACAATATGCTGGCAAAGAATATATTTTATGCTAAGATTGATGCCAGACTATCAAATATTTAGATAATACATATTTTTAAAAGTATACAACACATAAGCATGTGATGTCAGAACTAAAGTACAAGTTATGCAAAGCACAATAGTTTTGAAAATATGTTGCCTACTATTAAGAAAAAGAATGACCCTCCGCAATTTCAAAGATCTTTTTTCTACAAACATTAAAAAAATTCTGGAGGAATCGCCAAGTTTACAAATATGCACACACATTCCACATATGGATATGCTTTAGTAATCATCTTTACAAACCTTTTAGGCTACACATGGCTCTAATAAATAACCCATTCACAAACAATATATTATCATCTAAAAAAAAAAAAAAGGAAAAAACCCAAACCCTTTTCATATACAGCCCAACAGTTCTAGTGTTCACTTTCAACCCCCAGCTCCATGATCAATCATTACGTCAGTGCTCATTTTTCATGGTTTGGTGTTGAACAACAAATGGAAAATGACTGAAAAAATTAATATTGTCTCTGACAATGAGCAAAGCTCAAGAAAGGGTTCACAAGTGACACAGCTGAGGACAGCCTGCCCTCTGTAAGTTGCAAATGTAATAAAATCTGAATGTTTGTTCTCCTTGCTTTCGGAACAGAGTTCATATGGACCAAACTGCATGACAGGAAGGCCTGCATGTCAGTCCCTTTGTGTAAATAGTAAACAGCTGCAGTTAAATGTTTTATACCTTGAAGAACAATACTTATTAGCTCAAGGTTAAGAGCCTTGCTGAAGGTTAGCCCAGCTACTGTAGAACTGTGAAATATCATCCTTTGGCTATCTGCTGAGACACACACAGGGGCTAAGATATGCGATACGGGCAGCGCAAGCTTCACCACTGAGAAGAAAACAAGAAGTTGTGTTCCCCAAGCAGCAAAATTATTGGGGCAATAACCTCTTCTGAGTGGTAAGACCCTTTCTCAACCTTGCTCCCATGAGTTTTCTTCACTCCTGAGTCTCACTGGGTTCAGCCACTTTTGTCTCAAATGTATGTTCCTTGTGTCTGTGTGAGCCAGGCTGAAACCTTTCCACGATGCTGAGTGCTTCATACATGGGTGCATGCAAGGCAGGAGGAGTAGCAGGAGAGCCCAGAAGAACATATGACCAAGTGGCTCAAGGTGTTCTCTGCCTATGTGTGAGATCCATGCACAGGCAGGTCTTGTAACAGGAGAGACAGTAGTACTAATGGCAGCTGGGTAATTCTGCCTTTCTGGAAGCTTTGTTTGAAACTTGGGTGCCCTTATGGGAGCGACTGACAAAGCCTTTCCATACTGTGGATGTGGGGCTGAAGCAGTGCTGGGACAGAAGGAGGAGGGGGTCATAGGAGAGCGAGTGCTGAGGACCAGTTGTCTGAGCTGGGAGGTAAAGGCACAGTCTTGGCTGTGCTGTCTGCATTTCCCTCACTGTGGTGATGCACATGGTGGGGAAAAAGCGATAACTCATTCCCCCACCTTTCTCCATTTAAATCTGTGCCTGATTTGTCTAGCCAGAGTGCAGTATATCATATTCATTCATGGCCTGTCTTAATATTCCTTCTTCTACTAAATCACACATTAAAATAATAGGAAGACATAATCTGGCAAATCTTTCTTCCTCAATGTTATTTTTATTTTACATTTAATGAGGATTCAAATCTGGCTTTTTAGATTTGTCAGAGTTAATAAGAATATGCACCTTTTCCTTGTCATGTAGGACTCTAACTTCTCATCTTAGTCTAAACATGCCCAATTTTTGTTTTCTTCTAGTACCAACACATCAGACATCCAGCCTAGCCTAAGATATGGAAGATGTATTTTCCTTGGCAAAGAAGTAATTTTGAGCCTGATTGATGCCAGACCCTAGGCAGTACTGATTATTTCTCTTTTTGGTGGTATGCAAAAGTCTTTTATCAAAATTGAGGCCCAGGGCATTTAAATCCTGATATTTTTTAGCTGAATATGATCATGTTTATATTTCTGGCACACTGAGCAACTTTTGTCACAAAAATAAAATGTTTGTGTAGCTCTATTTTCAGTCTGTATCATCATTGTTTATCCAGTGCCTAACAACAGAGTACACTGCCTATGAAAAGGAGTATGCTTAAGGTATGTTTTGGCTTTCTACAGCTTGCTGCAAACTGCTTCAGTACTCATTTTGCATACAAACACTTCTTGTTTGATTGATGAAATACACCTCCAAGTGCAGAAAGCAAGTAACACAAAGAAAACAATTAATTAATAAAATTATAAAAAAGCCATCTTCCCTGTAAGCCTTCCTATCTCAGTGCAGACTGTACAATGCTATTTCCCAGACAGAAGAGAAAGTAAAAAGGACACTTGAGCTGGTGAGGTCTCGGTTCCCCTGGACTAACACTATCTTTATGTCCCTCTTCTAAGAACATCTTAGATTTAGACTGGAGTTGTAAGTGCTGCAGCTGAACTCTACAAAAATTGTGTCTAATTGAAATTGAATCAAAGCACAAAGAACGAGTTTTTGTTAATGGCTAAGTAGTACCAACGCCTTGTGTAAGTTCAACAGGAATGACAAAGGACCTCCCTACTGGCAGCAATCACAGCAGGTTCCCCTTTTCCTCCACAAGAAGTGATGTTAAGGGTCTGTCCTCAAGTTCTGACTTTTATAAGTGGCATTGCATTAACTGTAGCTGGAGATATAACTGTAGGTATTCTCTTACTACTGGCCCCGTGAGAAATAGCCCCAGCCAACCCAGCAGCACTGAGCCCTGCAGCACTTAACTGGAATAAGGTTAGAAAGGAGTGGGACCCTCTGCCTGTTGTGTGCCGTGCCTGAGCTCACCACAGCTTGGAGACATGGGATAACGTGCTCCCTGCAGCCAACAGCTCCAAGCAGGTGGGCAGCCACATGTCACACTAGCCTGCACTTCCAAATGACCTTCACTAGCAGGCCCCTGCACAACATATTGCATTAATCCTTTCTGGAGGTCACAAAACCATGGCTAAGTGGGCTGCGGTACAGATCCAAGAGAAACAGTTGCAAATGCCTAGCCAGATGCAGATGGAAAAATGTGCTTTTCATGTAGCCAGTTCAGAAGGCTGAATAATTTATTAGTGCATCACATGCTATTTTTCAAAACTATGCCACTTTGAAGGAAATCATATATTTCAAATTATAAGCAGGTCCTGCTAACAAAGTGGATCACAAATGCCAAAGCAGACAAACCATTGTGTGTCCGCCAACTCCACGCCAAGTGACTTTGATTACATCACTGCCAGTGGGGAGCTCAGAGAGAAACAAGCACATCACAGGAATGAAATAATTACTGCTGGTTACTTCAAGCACAACTTGGTGCACTCAAACGTTGATCCAAAGGCCTTGACCCTTCCTGCAGTGCCCCCAGTACCTTCACCTGGCCTATCAGTAACAGGCTATCAAAGGCTGCATAGTGGATTAATTCCAGTGGCTTTTCTGGAGCTGAGCGAGGCTGACAAATGAAATACAGTTTGCCTGTCTCAGTGTGGGTATTGTTTTCTGCACTGTAATGCAGCACAGGTGTTTCAGGCCAGGAGGAGATGCACTGGCAGAAGTGTGATAAGGGGTGAAGGAAAGCATGCCATGGAAAGTTGGGGAGAGGAGGTGAGGCAAAGGACCCCCTTGGCCCCTGAGGGTGCTGCCGGGCCCTTGGCATTCCCCCAAGACAGCATATCTCTAGGTACCATATGGTTTGAGGATGAACTTCCTGTGCTTCTAAGGGGTGGAAGAGAAGGAGGAAGCGCCTACGTATGGAGAGAATAATTGCTTCCCTCTTCTGCTTCTTCTCCCCCTGTGCCCCGGGCATCAACTTTACGCTACCATAAGAACGAGGTGAGGTCTGATCTGTAAGGAGGCATTTGCAGATAAAACTTTGGCTGAAATGCATGGGAGAGCAGAGGGCAAATAAGAAGACAGGATAGCACCCTAGAAGCACATGATGTATCTTACAGCAACTACAGCCTTGCTGGCATTGGATGGAAAAATGGATAGTGAGTTCAGAGGGCCTCAGATCATTGGAATCAGGTTTATTCTGGTTTCAAGAAGCATCTGTCCTTTGTTTGCACCACACTGGTTTTGTAGTTGTGAAGAGCCTGTGCTTTTGTGGCTGTACAAGCAATGACAGATTTGTTACTATCCACAGCCCAGCCCAGCCCAGCCTGCCTTATCATATAGTTTTTACTGCACAGAACCATCTCAGGAAATCTGTCAATCCTCACAAAAAAAATATTACAATACATTATAAGCATCATTTACAATTGAAGCGTAATGTGAAAAATGGAGGCAGTTTTGTTGCAATGCATTACATTTCTCAGAATATAAGAATCTATGCTATTTCTATTAAGTTAATTATAATTCAATTAAATTTTCACTAGTGAGGATAAGGCACTGAATTAAAAAAAAATAAAGAAAAGAAAGATGAAAGTCTCCAAAGTCTGCAAAAGAACTAGTCTATGGAAACTCCACCTAGAGGCAGATTTTTACACAAATCTGTCAAAATAAGCAGCACAATATAGACTCAGTTGAGGCAGTGGTGTAGTAACAAAGCCACTCAGTCCATGCACAGGTTGATGCATTGCTCCCTACCCTCATTATACCCACAGTCTGCAGATTACGTGTGTGACTCCAGACAATATTTTTTCATTAGGAATCTGGATATGGTTACACAGAGAGCTTTAGCCATGTCCTAATGAAAAACAAAGAAACCCTGCTGGTGGTCAAAAGTAAACTGGTTCTCAGGAAATGAGAAATTATATGCAGTAGTGTCTGTGTCCCATGCTTGTCTAACTTTTCTGAAGAAACTGCTTATTGACAAGCACAGGTGTAGTTCTCTCTTTGGCTGTCTTTTTTTGGTGTTTTTGTTACCAAGGCCAGAATCACACTCAGAAGGCTGTCATTAGTCTATAATTTGGGCTGAACTGGTAAGATTTGGCCCATATTCTAGGATAAACATCCATATTTGAAGTAGAGATCATTCATTCATTTATTTCTTTCAGGAGGTAACTTGAAATGTGGAATGACAATTTAAAAATCCTATCTCAATGAATACATTAAATCAAATTACCTTAAACTTAAAACGAATGAAAATATCCTTATCAAATAGTACCTCATAAAAAAGGTTATATCATTTTACATAATTTGATACAGAATGAGATATTCAGTCTCAGGGTTTGAACTCACCTTTTCACAAAAGTTGCAGTAGGATATCTCAGCTATTTTGCTGTACTTGCAATGTCAGTGGAAGTGACCTTTCTGGGTCACATTTTTAGAGCTGTTTAAATGGTTAATTTCAATGGAACCAACCTTTAAGAAGCTGGCCAACTTCTTTATTAAATAAGGTGGGAAATAAAATGAAAGAAAGAAAGAAGCTGATTTGAGGCATTTAAATTGAAACATTTCAGTGCAAACTATAGATCCCTTTCTCTTCTTTTCAATTGCTCTGTTTCAGTGTTCTACCTGGGATGACAACTTCAGCCTTTAGACTCCTTCCCTCTTCCTTCTAGCAGGATTACCCACTTCAGCTTTCCCCAGGGTATTGAGTTGTGCTCACACCGTTTGTCTCCCTTTCCAGTTAAAAAGCTCCTTTGGGAATTCACGTTAGCAAAGGTGTGACCACATGCATTCTGTGTCTAAAACTCAAGTATATGTGTCCCAGTTAGTCTTTTGTTTTGGTTTTATCTTAATGTAAGTCAGAGGATTTCTTTGAAGCCCCACCAGAGTCTGTCAAGAGTAAGAGAGGTCAAGCTCTTCATCCATACATGGTAAAACCCAGTTTTAGTATCAGATCAGGAAAAACAGACTCATAGGAAAGTCAGTACAGTAAGTCCATACCACGTTTTGAGTTTTTTGTTTTTTCCTCTTATTTCAGTTCTTTGAGGGGCTATACCAAGCCCCTTCCATTGACACCTGTGGAACTTCCTGCAGAAATCAAAGTAAACCTACGACTCAAAGGGATAATTGTAATCTAAAGGGCATTTTCCAGCATATCTCAATTAAAACATAAGTGAGCTGTGAAATTCCAAACTGATTAAAGGAAGTCCCCCTTCCTAACTGGTTTTCTAAATATTTCATTGGAAAGCATTTTACAGCAAGGAAGCATTTTTAAACAAGATGCACATAAACTTTAAGTACAAGGAATAAAAAAAATCAACATTGTCACATCCTGATAAAATACAGCTGATTTCTATATTAATTTGCAATACATTTTCCTTCCTTCTCTCTTATTTTGTCCTCCTGTTTTCCTAAGTATTTGGTAGACTGAACATAAAGGATTTTTACAGAATCATTAGATATGTCCCAGATTCAATATATTATAGGCAAAATCCATATTGAAAAGGACTTTGAAAAATAACTTGTTTCCAGTAGATTCAGTTTTCCAAATTCCAAATGTTCACATCTCTATTTACTGTTACTTTAAATAGCTTCATTTCTGTGGATGGCTGATGAGTTTCCCAGATGGAATATAAGGCTTTATGCAGCTCTTGGGGTTCTCCTTTTGCTCTATGAAAAATAAAGGAAGAGAAATATCTTTCAATTGGTAGGATTTTATGAAAAATAACTGTTCAGAAAATGGAAACATTTTCGGATAAAATGACCTGCTGAAGAATGTTGACTGTAAAATATTTGGTTTGCTTCTCTAAAAGATTTTAACTAAAGATCAGATTATTTCTCTGCACAAAGGAAACTTAGCAGCATGACAGTACCTGATGGATTAAATGAATGTGTAGTGCACTTTGTTGTTTCACTGCTTTTTCTTAAATCACTTAAAGCACAACTGCTGCATGCCAGGGTTGTGAAGAACATGCTCTGCCCTTGCAATCTTCTTATTTTAATTTTAAAACAACAAGTTAAAAAAAAAAAGTCATGTTTCTCCTCTATTCAGACAGCTTTTCATTGAAGAACCTGCAAAATAATTTTTCATTGCAGTTTTGGCTACAACCCAAGCACTGAAAGTGGTGGAAACACTTGCAGAAGTCCAGCCTATTATTCCACCCCCTGTTATAAGGGCCTTTCTTTTACAAACTGGAGTTTTGGGTACATTTTCTTTGGAGGGTCCTAAAGACTTCCTGCAGTTCTTGGGAAAAAAATAGAAGTGAGAAGTAAAGAACTGAATAAAGATGGAGTGTTTGTCTCTTAGTTCAGAGAGAGAGCAGCTAAGCAAGAAAGATGTCATCTGGCTAAAAGATGTTTTTAAGTGTCATGGTTAAAGGGCTTGCTCAAAAGACCACTGAAATGAAAAAAACAAACCCAAAATACCCTTAGTGTCTTTCATGCATTTTGAAGCAGGACATAAGCATGAGATAAAAAAAACACTAGAGTTTCAGACTAATCTTCTGTTCACATTTGGGATTAAACTCTGCTCCATATGAGACTGCTAAGGTCCATAATAAATAGTTTGAGGCTACCACAGAGATGGAAAAGCAAGGGAGATTAGGGGCACTCATTTTTATTTCATTTGTTCATAACATAGCCTGCAAGACAACAACAGAAAGGGGGAACAACTTTGTATTTATTATTATGGCTGAGCGGCATGTAATAAATTATGGAAGAAAAAAAGGCTGAGGGATAATTGACTGAAAAAACAAATGTCAGTTAAAGTAAACACAGCAGTTTCCACTGAACCTATTTGTAAAAATGTCAAAGGAGTTGAGTTGTTTTCCTTCACAATATTTGTGCTGGTATAAAGGGACTGTGGTTTAATTAAATTTCCCCACAGAGACTAGGTATTCCACTAGATGTCACTTTGAGACTTTGCTAAGATGAAGGACAGCATCCTGATGAACGATGCAGCATCCACACGCCCCCACAAAGAGCTGGGAGCTGTCTTGCAGCAGGAGCCCCTGGTCAGGATGTGACACTGGGGTGAGTTAAGCACAAGGAGACTGCTTACAGATGCATGACCAGCTGCCAGGAGAAGAGCTGCCATCTAGACACGTATACTAGAAAAGATTGTCCAACCTCTAAAATCTTTTTCACTGCTGTCAAGGAAAGGGCTGAAGAGGCCACTGTCTTTGCCAACAATCCATCCTGTCCTCCCTTGCACTGACAGTGAGAACAGGGTCGGGCTTGGTAGGAAGTGGAATGGCTTTTGGGCAGCTCCCCTGGGCTTCCACAGGAGATCTGATGGATCCAAGCAAAGCATTGATCCACAAACTGCCCCAAATGTCTCATCTGTCACCAACTGGAACCAGGTACTAGCCCTCATGTAGGCATGTCTTCCCACACCACCTTACATGTGATAGAAAGCAAATGAAAAAAAAGGAAGCAAATGACCTGAACCTAGTTTTGGAACTGCCCTGTTCTCTTGGCAATGAACCATTTATCTAACACACCAAACAAAGGATCTCAAGGTTTCTCCAAATATTATACGTAGAATATTGAGTAACAATATGGGGAAAAAAAGATAGAATACTTGTTCTTTTAAAGATAGGTGAAAAGTGAATGACATGTCTCTGTTCCCTGTAAGGCAATAAAAGAGTCACCACAGTGGCAGAATGCTGCCTTTTTAGCCCAGTCTAAAGAGGTTTAATATTAATCAAAAAAAGTGAGAGCAAACCTAGACAAAACCCACTTCATACCCTCTAACAATGCTGGCACACAGATGTCTCTGTGTGGTTATCACTCAGCTGTGATAACTACAGAGAATAGGCTGCTGGGACAAGAAGATTCAGAAAATGCTAAAGAAAAAAAAAAGAAAAAGTAAAAATCAAAAAGCACAGAGAAATATGCCTGCTCATGAAATACACTCTACCACATCTACTGCCAAGGGTGCCTGCCGAAAGCTCCAGCAAGCTGCATACTGTTTGTGTTGTCAACAAGCAGCAGCTTTTGTACCTATGCGCATTTGTTTACTAAATATATGAAAACAATGGAGCTCAATTAAAAGTAGATTAGGCACACGTACCAAAGGAATGTGTACTTAACTGACTGTGGTGAATCTGGCTCCTGTTCAATCCCCTGGAGAGGCTGCTCTGGCATGTCTGCTGAGGCCTCCTTGCTCTCCCGTCTAGGCACAGCAGTGGTTATGGCTCCCCGGGAATATATTAAATGGATTGTATAATAACCATTGGGCAGATGTTGGAAGAGCAGAAGTTTGCTGCAAAGGCGCAGATGGGGCGGCAGATTATCCTGGGAAGGCAACCATGAGATGATGGGTTCATTTCCATTATTGCTTGGCAACGCGCGGCGTGCGCCACCAGCCAGGCTGGAAAAGCCCCTTCAAGGAACCGAAGGGAATGCTCGCACAGGAGAGCTCTTATACGGGAATACTGTCAACTGTGCAAGGCCACGGGAAGGGTGGCCGAGGAAATTTCTGCATCTGAACTTATTAATGGGAAAAAAGAGAGTGTGCAAGCAAGTAAAATAGCAGGCTATGAAAGCATACCTGAAAAATTATAGACTTGTGTACATTTCCTGCCAAAGTCTTCAGGTCCTCACTAATTGAGTCCTTCTAAATAATAATCTGAATTAGGGCTGTCCCCAATCTGGTCCTCTTGATCTAAGCAATTCTTCCAGTCAAAATATTTTAAAGAAGTTATGTTCGAATAAATCCAAGATTTATGCTGATTTAGGTCAAAATCTTTTGGTAGTTAGGTAGGTGATTGATTTAGGATCAGCAACTACTAGTTTGAGATAGACAAAAGCCACTTCAGAGCTTTTTTTTTCCAGATTCTCTTGCAAAGGGCTCAGAGAAATGGTATTCCAATTTATTTTTTTTTTTAATTCAAACCTATGGAAGAATGATTTTAGATTTATTTTACTCACAAAGCCCATAACTTCTATTACTTAGAAATTTATGATTAAGATGGTAATCTCAGTGACAAATTGAAATAAAGGTTACAGAAATGGTATATGAATTAGATAATCATCTCACAAAAAGGTTTTGGCTTTTTTTTCTTTACAAAGCTATCTCTTGAGGAGATGGCTTCACATGTGAAAACATTTTATCAGCTATAATTAATTGTTTTTTTGCTACTGCTGGTGAACACAGCTTCAGAAATAATTATGAGGCCACAGATTTGCATGCCATTGCAGAAGTATTTCTTGCATGTGACAGCTGGTTTGTTGGGGAACCCATCCCAGTTTTTGACTATAAAAATACAACACATACCTGTAATGCCATATTCAAAGCACTCTGCAAAGAATTAACTACTCATTTTAGCAACCCTATCAAAATGGATTTTGTTTGTCCACCCAACTAATGCAGGTGAGTCAAGAAGATGATGGGGATACTCTCCAAAAGAGCAATTCAGTGTTTGTTAGATGCATAATCAGAAACTCATATTAGTGGTATCCTTTTCTAATGATAAAAACGATTCTCTTCTCTAATTAAGGTAATTAAACTAGACTCTAATATCCTAACTTAATGTCCATAAACCCCTATAATTATCCAAATTTTTTCTTATAAAAGCTAATATCAAAGTTCTGTAGGCTCTAAATAGAAAGAAAAGATTTTTAAAAACAATCCCACAAACCTACAGCATTTTCAAAGAAATGCTCAGTTATCCCATCAGTATAGTTACAGAACTACTTCCATTTTCTAAAATTCAATTGTTTTGCTAAGTGTTTCTATAGTATGGCAAGAAAATGATGTACACAAAATCCAGGCTCCATGTAAATCAGTGGAAATTTACAGGCTTCAGTGGAGCCAGGATTTTCCCATACATAAGAATGACATCTCTAGGCATGTATTAAATTTGCATACAGATTGTTGGGTCCACATCCTGTACCTTGTATAGTGCTTACTCTCCTATAAACACTCAGTTCCCTTGGCATTTGGCACAAAAATTAGATAGAGTGTTTTGGGGTGTGTGGGAAATACAGCACATTTGCTTCATAAGATATAACAGCATGTTCCTATTTTCAGATTAGAAATAGTCCCAATAATTTGCTAAGACTGGGTACGTATGGAGAGAGATGGTGACATTAGAACCTTTTTAAAATGGAGCAAAAGGCTTCTTTGTGCATTACCATTTTCAGAGAAGCAACACACATATCTCTTGTGTTATGTTTTGTGTTCTCAGCTACCTGTCTTACATCTGATGGGTGCAGAAAGTGACAACTTATAGAAAAGAAGGCTATTTCATGGATACCTACACACACACACACAAGGAGATCACATACATCTATTTAACATGGAACCACTTCAGAATAACAGTAATCTGATCAGCAGGATTAGTAGTAAATAATTATGAAGACAATAAACCATATTTTTAAATGGCAAACATACTGGTATTTGACAGACAAATATATTCAGAAATATATTTGTCCAGAATATTATTGCATTATCTAGAAATTACTGCACTATCCACTACCAAATATCCTGTTAAATAAACAGAGATCCCTTTTCCAGTCTCTGGAGGCAAACTGTATTCCAAAGTGTTTTCAGATTAAAAAATCAAATTATTTCACTGGTTTATTTAGGCACTGCCGCAGGGAAGAAAAACACTCATCAGACAACAGAATTATACTCTCCTGAATATCCAAGGAACACCTCGTTTACTCCTTCAAGCATGTAAAATGATATTTTTCATTCTCACACTGAATGGTCATCAAAAGGCCATTCTACAGCCTGATTTTGGGACATGTACCCTCTCCAAGCCTTTTAGATATTTCATCTTCTATATGTTAACATTTTCTGAGTGCTGCCTCTCTCACTACATTAATTTTTGTTTAGCCACTTACATATTTAAAAAATTGATTTGACTTGATTTGTGCACTTCGGGATCTGTCTGCTGACAGAAAGACATTCTAGTGGTGGCAATGCAGTTTCAGTGTAATTTAGATGTAGGTAAATGTACTCCTGTCATGAATGTACTTTGCCATTGACCTGCCAGAATTAATTTGTTAGACTTTTGGCTCAATCCAAATGATTTTCTTTCAGCTTAATATATCTGAGAAGTGGTTGTATGAGGCCATTACATTGGTTTAAATGCTAAAAGTTAGTGTAAACTGCAAAATGCTAACAGGTCTCTGAAAGCTTTGGCTGAACTATGATTGTTGCATTTTTCTTTTTTACCACATGGAATGATGCCTGAAGATGGAGCTGTTTACAAACTTCTGGAGGACAAAAGGGAACGTATCTAGTTGCAACACAAACCTAACTGAAACTGACACTGCAGTTATTTTTATAATCTATAAATCTATCTGCTGTTTTCCTAAACACTATAATAAATTTAGTAAGTATGGGTATACAAATTGCATGTTTTCCATAAGTACTTTTAAAATGTTTTATTCCAGAATTGAAGAAGTCAGTTAAACATTATATGAATGCAAACTGACAAGAGGCTTGATTTTTACCAATATTATATTTATGTACTATTTCTAATAGTTCTCAAAGTCTTCAACTGGAGTTCTTTATTTTTCCATATTTTATGCCTATGTATGGTCATACTGATTAGATTTTGTCATCGTGTCATATTCATAGCTGACCTCTTTCCATTAATCATGCCAGGAAAGCTGTTATGTGTAGCTGCAGATGTCAATCTTTTCTTGCCTTCTGCAAATCCAAGTTTATCCCCGTGAGAGGGGATTTTCAAAGCTGGTTCAATGTAGCCAGAAAGCCATATGCTTGCACAGGATTTCTTCTTTTCAGCATGGTCACAGGTACAGCATCTACGTCCTTTTTTTTTGGGTGGACTTCCATAATCCTTTGGTGTGCAAAAATGGCTCACACTCTCATGACAACTAGTACACAAATACTGGAAGAATCAGGGCTAATTAATTTTGAAAGCTGTTCGGGTACACAAATAGACATATGCACACTCAGCATAGTCTCCAGTATGGTCTACAATATCTGCAAGAGCACCTATGTCTTCCTAGAAACACGAAGGGTTTGCCCAGGTGCCCATGTTTGCTGCACTGATAGTCATTCATGTGGCTCTCACCTTCCCTCCAACAAAATGCTCAGTGTAAGCACTGCCTGGAGGTGCTCAATCCTTACTTACTTGAAATGGATTATCTACCTAGATTATCTATCTAGCTGACGTACAATTGCTATTTCTTGTTGTACTGTTAGACAAAGCTTTTGTATTGTAATAAACTGTACCATTCTCACACAGGCACATGCTTGTGAGTTTTTTTTTCAGTTGTACTAGTTTAATAAAGATATTTTAATCAAGCTTCAGTGCTGTCATCAAAAAAATAAATCTTACCTGCTTATATTCATATAACAAGCTGTCAGCTAATTTTTTATCAAATTTTTTAAAGAGCACTGCATAAATAATTCAAAATACCATCTACACATTCTTTAAATACCAGACTTAAATCCTGAGGCTTCCTCAAGTCTCAAAAAAAATACCTAGAATCAAACACACCTACCAATACTTTTAAATCTGGACCACAAAAATTGCTTTGATTTTCACACACAGGACCAAGAAGGTCCAGTGGTCATTGCCAATATTTGGAATAGCTAGTGAATATAAAAGGCTAATTTGGTCAAATGTTTGTCAGCAACCACAAAGAAAATTCAGAATTTGGATCCATGCAAGGCCACACAGCTGTTACAAGAGGTATTAAACTGTATCTTTGGCCTTTCTGGCGCTGGCATTTCTTGCCAATGTTGTTTGGAAAAGATCTGGCAGCAGTTCCCTACTCTGATTTAACTTCCCAGCCACAAGGTGAATAACAACAGAGAAGAGGAATGACTGCTAAATAAAAGACAATTAACTGCTTATGGCCTACTGAGAGAAGGCAGTCAGTACACAAATCAGAGAACTGGTATCACACACCACCTCTGCCAGCAGCTCCAGGCCTTCCATGGTGTCCCAGTTTGTGCACAGGGCTAAGGCAGAGCCATGCAGCCTGCACTGTGGGAATCCATTCTGAGACAAAAGGAAGATGCAGAACACAGCAGGAAGATCTATGTCTGAAAGGAAACATTCTGCTTCATCTACCTCCCTGTCATGTCCAATTCTCTCAAGGAAGTTTGAAAGCCTTAGCTTCACCTTTGGGTGGAGGCAATGAGAGAATTTCTCTGCATGTTCTAATACGTCTTGCAGATTTTTGCTTGTCTTCCCACCGTTAGATAGTTTGCTCTGATTCATCCAGGAAATGAGTGAATCAGTGGTTATTTGGATTTATTGAAGAGCAATCAACTAATTTCTCATCTTTCAATCTGTTCATCATAACGAATCCTGTCATTACATCAGCAACCTACTGCTCTACTGTGGCTTTTTTTTTTTTATTATTTTCTCATTTGAAAACAGTCTGAAAAAATGTAATTTACACCATCATATAATTTTTGTAATTCTACAAGACCTCTTCAATTAGTGATATCCTTTGGTCTGAATAACAGTTGTCCTTGGGAGATTAAGGTGGGGAGAGAGAAAAGTGGAAAGGAAGAAATAACTGTTCACAGCATACTGCAAATCTGAAGTAATTGAAATAGCTCCACAGATTTCAATGGTCATACGTTCAACAAAACTGTAAGATTTTATAGTAATTATAATGAGAAAATAAATGTTATTGGACTGAGAATCTCTGACCAGCTGTTTATTTTAACTGTATGTGATTCTCCATCTCAGCCCTTGTGAATATTTATCAGATAAACATTAAAATAAACAATTTGTGCAACACTCTCAGCTACTGACAGCTTGCTTGGGTGTAATTGATTGCAGGTTGAACTGGGTGCTATAAGCCAAAGGTGAGCCTTCTAATAGGGTCAAGGTCAATGCCATTATCATTAGCAAAGACTGTTGTTGGAAAAACCACTAAAGGACATGGTGTGGTGTCACCCAACATCCTTAACAAATCTATACTCATATTTGCGACATTTAATGCTAACTTTTTAACTTTGCTTCTTTTTTTTCTAAGCAATCAATTGATACTTTCAGTGGTCTGATGTGCACGAGAATTCACTAGAACCAACCAACCAACCAAACAAGAGACAATGTTATCTGAAGTTCTTTAAATCGATGTCATATTGACATAAAGTTCTTTGTGAGTTTTCTGTCCACATGTAAGTTTCTAACAAAAGTATTTTGGAAAAATATTTGGATCCATAGTTCAAACCCATGACCTTTTGTCTGACAGGATTCAGTTCTATTAGGAGGAAGGATGAAGATTGCATTTACCTAGCCAATATTTTAATACACTGCTCACAGATTCCCCAAGTATATGGCAGGTATCAATGCTGGATTTCATTTGAAAAGAAATGTGGTTCCAGGATTACAAAAATGCCTACTTACTTCACTGTATGTGGAATCATACCCATTGTTACACCTTCAGGAAAGTTTTTACTTGCTGGAAAACAGGTTATTGGCATTTGTTTTATAGTATCAGAAAAAGAAGTGATTTTCTCCTATAATGTTAAGTTTTCAATCGATCTTTTACTTAATCTTTTCTAGAAATGGATATTGAGGCTCTAAATGTGAATGAAAGTAAGCCAGCAAGATGTGGATGCCAGTTTGTTGCTCTTTTTTTTTCCCAGAAAATACTTAGTTTAAGGAAAGTTCTTCAATCTATTAGGCAACAGTGCTGGGTCATTTACTCTGTCTGGTGAATAATCACTCTCTTGTTACCAGTGCTGAAACCTCACAATTCTTTAGGTTTTTCAGCATTCACTAAGGAAGAAAGTCATACCTTTTCAAATTTTAAATATATAGGAGAAACAAACTTGGATGAGCATCATGCATTTAATTACAACTCAAATGTAAATACAATATTGTACATATTCTAGCCCATGAAGAGCTGCAGTATAGTGAGTAACGTCTCATTCTTTAAGCAGAATGCTGTTAATATAACTCATGAACAAATCTATTCTTTGTGGACTTAAATTTTGTGGTTTTAAAGACAGATATAATTGGCACTTGCCAGAATGTAGTTTGAAGTCAAAATTATTTCAGCTACTTTGACAAGTCTATCTTTTTTTTTTAAATTCCCCACTTGAGTGCTGTCTACAGAAAGAGGCATTTTCTCACAGTGTCCTCTCATTGTGACAATACTCAGAAGTTTCAGGCAGAGAATCGGTACCGGATTGTCTCTCTCAACACGTTCCAAAGCTCTTTTTCTATCCATATATTTAACCAACCACAGTTTACTTCCAGGTAAACTCTTTCCCTTATTATCTTAATAGACTCTCCATAGACTTTCTAACCTCTTTCTTCCCTCCACTGGTTACTGGAATAGCTTCTTTCCAATTCTCCATGCTCATGTAGGGCCAGTTCAGAGAATTGAACACAGCACTGAATATTGATGCAAAAGGCCCTCTCTTCCCCTCCCAATTTTCACCAACATCCAGTGAAGCTGTCTGGTGCAGCTCCCACAGAGCTTCTGGGAGACTTGGAGTCGGATGACACTTAATAGAATGCAATAAAGAAAGAATTGTGAATTTGCTTGCACTATCACATTGAGGTTGGTACTAGGCCCATGGCTGAGTCGTAACAGGGAAACTCCAGTGACCAGATCCTCAGAAGAACAAAAAATCTTGTCATTCTTTTTGTTGTGGAGGTGACAATAAACAATAAAATCCAATAATAGAGGAATGAAGAAGTCTTTCCATTGTGGGCATAGTTTTGCCTGTTGGCTATCAAAACCTAATGATAGGTATTTCAGCTAGGCTGCTTTGGAGAGCTGCCTCACCACCTATTAATACTGTTAGTAGCTTATCTCTTAAAATTCATATTTAACTGCATTGGGAAATAAAATATTCTATTGAGTTATAACCACACACCTTGTGCATAAAAGGTATTGGCTGTTTCTCTCCATACTATAATTTTTTGTTACTTTACAGGAGTTTGTATTGTTTCATAAAAACTATAACTGGAAAGTTATACTGCTTGCAAAAATTTGGTTGTTATGAACCATATATTTCATTTCAGACTTTATGAATATAGGATTACTACACTCATTATTCCTTTCTACTCCCCATCTGATAAAACAAATACATACTTTGCAAAAATGGGTTTCACATAAGGATATGTGAATCTTATCCTGAAACAACAGTTAACTTAGGTAGTAGGCTTACTTTTAAAAAGGCTATTAAGATGAGTGATCAAAATAAGATTTAGCTTTCAAGAAAAAAAAAATACACACTTGTCTGATTTCTTAAAAGCAATCACTATTTCTGAGAGTCAAAGAAATTATTGTGTCTTTATTTTATATAGCTAGACCCATGAGAGTGAAAGATCAATTTTGCCAATTTTAAATCACCAACTGCTAACACACCTATTTTACCTATTTTGCAATTACTCTATATCAGAGAATCCTACATTGCATGCATATTTATTTCTTTTTCAATGTTCCCAGCAGTAACAACAAGGGATAGAATTCAAAGAGCTTTTAAGTGCCATTCTTTTATATAAGTTCAGGAAAAAAGACATATTTAGGGAGTATTGGTTGCAAAATAAAGTGATCACAATGATTGATTATGGCATCTATTCACTTTTATACAAATTGTGCTCCAGTCTGTACCCCCAAAGTCACACAGATACTTTCAAGCTGTACTTTGTTCACAGCAGGTTTGGAAGGACACAGTACTTCTGGTTTCCCTATTGTGTGATCCACTGATGATCAGACAAAAATCACAGTGAATGTTCTGAATGTGTATTCAGACTCACAATGCAACTGGAAGGATGCCTATTTGTATACACAGCGTACTAGATGTTCCTGACAAAGTTTGTAAGGGCAGCAATTTTGAGATGGTCTCTACATATCCTCTGACCTTATATTTTCTTAACTTTGCATTTTCCTACCTTTAAATTCTGGAAGAAGGAGAGTACAACACATAAGCTATGAATCTCAGTTATATCCCATGTGCAATATTCAAACTGAGGTTCAAATGTTACTGATGAAAATACTTATTTCTGTCTTTTTACATGATAGCAAGTGAAGAAGAGTTTGCCCCAAACTGGGATCAGATAGACCTTTCCTAGGCAACATTTCAGTGACATGCTGCAGTCAAAAGTACAGCAGGTACAAACAGGAAGTAACTTTATATTTATGAAGTTTATTGCAGTTGAGCAACACTTTGATACAGATACAGAAGGCTGTCTAGAAATGTCATTGGTCAACATTTCAGGATCTGGGAAAGGTAGCAATAGAAAAAATAAAGGATAGAATTAATTTTTTTAAAGTTAAAACCCTTCTTTCTTTTAATAACAGTGGTAGGATTTGTCCTATTATATGGCAGTGTGTTTTCATACATGAAGTCTTGCAAGTAGGGGATAAATAGAGAGAAAAAGATGACTGACTCCCTGCCAACAGTGTTACACAGCATAAAGGCCCTTTACCTTCAACAGTAATTCCAAACCTTACCGTAGTAAAAGTTAGAGAACACAGGAAAATGGCAGAATACCAACTATCAATTTATGTAACCCGTATAACTTCTCTTAAGCTTTATCTCTAACACTTCATTAGACCTAGCTCATATTTTCAAGTTTGATTTTTGTTACAGCTTTTTCTCTATTTCTTATTCCTAGCATAGCAGCTATTCTGGAGTGGGGCAAAAAGGTTGTACCATCCACAGACAGTCACATACATCTGTGAGTAAGACTAGGGAGGGAAATGTTTAAATTTGTCAAGAATACCACTTCTAAGATGTCCCATGTCCAGACATTTGTTTTTCAACCAACAGGACTTCTGTAACCAAACTGCACCTTTTGCAATAACCATAGACTTGTCCCAGCAAGGCAGGAGGGGACAGATCTAATCTTACTTGTTCATAGTATTGATGTTAAGGTAATTGTAAGGAAATTTGACTTAGCAACACAATGCTAATGCTAATAACATTACTATGTTAACTTCCAGAATGCAAAAAAGTTATAAAGAAATGTCTGCTCTTCTTAATAGTGAATATTGGTTGTTTATAGAAGACATGTATGGATGTCAAATGAGACTTTTCTGCTGTTGAGATACAAAAGAAAGACTGACATAGTAATGGGGACAAAGAAGAATCTTTTGAGGTGCAACCACCATGAACCCTGCAACTAAACATTTTAATCTGCTGAATAGTAAAGAAATCAAATATTTTGCCCTGGTGAAAAAGAACAACTCTATACCATAAAAGCATTGGTACTTTGCATATCAGAGTTTTAGTGGCCAGACTGATGGCCTCTGAGAATATGGCCCTCTCTTTGGCTAAAGAGTGGCAGGCAAAAAACCTAGTCTCTAATGAGAATGTGCCATACTGTTGCTATATCTCTGATTCATGGCCCAGCTAAACACTTCATCCCTGTGTTCTTGTTAGCGTGGCCTCATGCTTTACCAGTGAAAATGAACTTTATCTCTTCCACAATATTCTTTTCACAGATGATCAGCTGTGAAATAAAAGATGTACTGCCAAGACAATGCTTCTCTATGTAAAGAATTGAGTCCAAAGATGGAATAGTTAATTCAAATCATGTTTAAAATAAAAAAAATAACCCTTAAAATATCTCCTGTGAAAATAAAATAAAAGACATCTCACTATGTTACTATGATTAAACCTTTAATACGGAAAAAAGAAAAATTTCACTAAATTTCACTTTCAAATCCTGTTTCATTCAGGTTCTTCTTCCATTCCTATTTACATAGTTTTTGAGGATGTTTTGTACCTGAGATCAAGATATCATTGACCTTCAAGGAACCCTAGAATATTTCTTGCAGTGTTCAGGGTCAGGCCACAATTTGCTTTCTGTGTTATTTCTGGTCCTCGTGTCCAGGCAAATAAGATTTTGATCCATTTTCCCAAGACCTTTCTTTGCAAGAGATGTGGATATCCTAAACTCTATGCCTATCTTCTGCCATCTGAGCCATCTGCGTGCGGCAGAGGAGAGAAGATGAGAAGGAAAGCCCAATATTAGAGGTGAAAGAGATTAAAATGCAAATAAATGAGAGCACATTTTAAGACTGCCATGGCAGTTTGTATTTGATATAAAGGCAGCATGGCAGGTTTTCCCCTGTTACTGTGACAGGTCACCATTTCTAATCTCAGGGTCATGTCCAAGTTCTCTCTTTCATAATTGCTTGGGCTGACATCTATTTTGACCTTTTTTTTTTATTCTGGCCTTCCTGAATGAGAGAAGTCACAGAACCATAAAGAGGCAGAAGTTTCATAAAATGCCATAGCAATTATGAAATGGGACTACTATCCCTCTGCCTTTGGTATAAATGTATATATAATGTGTCATGATATTTTAACCCTTGAAGGTTGCTGAAGTACACATATTTTCACTGTTTTGGTACAATTTGAGAGTGCGATTTGTTTGTGATGTACTATGAAATATGTACTTAACTACAGTCTCCTTATTTTTAATAAGGAATGATAATAATTATAACTATTATAATTTCATACAGTTATTCCTTTAGCTGTCCTGAACAGTCCCAATATCTGTCTTGACAAAAAATCTGCTCCATTTTGTTTTACTCAATTTTCTATTTAGAAACATTAGATCTGCAACTCTCTGAAAACATCTTTGAAGCCGTAAGTTGTAGAAGCATTACATTGACCAAAATGTATAATGAAAAACTGAATCTCAGCTAGGACAACTACGATGCACCAGCTCTTCTTTTTGATTACTAGTTATACAGTGTTGGCTACTTTCCTTTTTATGCTGTATTGTGATAAATCTCATAGTCAAATGCCAAGCTGGTAACAAGAGACAAAAAAGGGACTGTCAGTCCTTTGGTAAGGAACTCCTGGAAAATCAGGGCTTAACAAAAATATTGTCACATATATCTATCCAGTAATTTGAAAATTATATTTAAATTAGTATATTACTATACAGCCTTATCCAAGGAACCCTCTGTAAGTCATTGGTGGCTATTGATAATAGTAATTGGAAGATATAAACATATGTAAAGACATCTAAACCACAAATTCATAGAATAATAGAGTAATAGAATAGTTTGAGTTAAAAAGGATCTTAAAGATTCATTAATTTCAACCTTCCTATCAGGGGGAGGTTGCTCAAAGCTCCAACCAGCCTGACCATGAACTCTCTTAGGTATGGGGCATCCATAACTTCACTGGGTAACTGTGTCTCATCACCCTCACAATTAAGAATTTCTTTCTAATATATTTAATCCATTACAGTGCTACCTGAATTCTGGAACTCTCTTTTTTACTGTGTTTTGATATTAATACTATTCTCTTTTAAGTTGACCTGCGCTTGTGATGTAGCTTTTTTTCATGCAAATTTTGATCCAATTTTTATCCATTTTGTATCCATCTGAGATGCAGATTTTTAATGCCACGAAGGGCCGAGGGTTTGATCAGCTGGGCACTACAGAGCAGGAGGAGGAGGAGGAGGAGGAGGAGGAGATTTTCTCCATTAGAGGGTAGAGCACAAATGCAGGGCAGGGCTGTGGTCATCTGATGGCTGTGAGGACATGGTGAAGGGCTGTTCACACGCCAGTGCTGCTGATGAAGTAGGTGTTGGGGTGTGACCATGGCACCATCATGGGGAAGGGAGCTCCAAGTGAAACTGAGGTAATGCAGTAGGGTGGTCAAGGAGGAAATCAGTATATGCTCCCACCTAGCTCAACAAAGAGGAAGGATCTTCAGCACTGCTTCTTTTGTGCAGCTTCTCATACTGCAGACATGTAAAGTTGAGCAAGATGAGTTTGGTCATTACAGAAGTAACAGAGCACTTGAAAAACCTTCTATCTTCAATTTAGAGATGTTTAGCTTCTCAGAGTTTTTAAAACAGCCCATTTCATTCTAGTATTAATTTATTTTATCTCTCTTTTGCTCTCTGTCTCTCTCTCTAATACCATATACTAGTAGTAAATAGCATTATTATAACCCAGAAAAATAATTTTTTATCATAGAAAACTTTAAACACAACAAAACCAATAGGGAATTAAATGTTTTACAATAGTAGAGTCACCCAGGAAATGTATACTAAGACATAGCTAGTCCAGCAGGCAAATAATATCCTTTTTAATTACTGAAGTGCTGAATCAGTCATCCCAAATGATAAACTAAGATTATTATCTGCTCAAAACCCTCTTTTACCAGTGTGTTATTTCTCAGACCAAGAACAGGAGTTCTTGGGAGGTGTAGCTGCTGAAATGAAGTCTGTGAGATCTGCATGCACATCAGATGCTGACATAATCTCTACAGTTCCCCTATTAAAAAAGCACTCCTGACATTCTGCAGCCAGGAATAGTCCTGTCCCAGATCTGGAAATATCCTTGATTGCCCATGTAGCAAACACACCTCTCTGTGCTGAAAGCCAGCAGAGTGATACCTTCTTTCCTACTGAATGTGCAAAATTGCCTTACTTTTTTTCTTTAATCCTAGAAGTAAACAGTCAAAATTTCTTCATTTGTTTTTCACTAGTTCTCAGCTTCACTTTGGGAGAGTTCAGTGTTCTGATACCACATCAGTGTAGTCAGCATAGTGCACAGATCATTATGCAAACCCCCCTGCATATAAAATTTTATTAGCTTTTAGTAACACTATATGTGGAAGCCAAGTGGTTTTTTTCTTAATAAAGGTACTTTTGGAATATGTTGGAATAATGATCTATAGGTTATGTATATTGTTGTTAAATGTCCCAGTCATAATTTCTACTCACAAAAATATGAAAAAGATCACATAAAGAGAGCTGGAAATATAGGATTTTTAAGCAATATAATCCCACAACTTTAGCCAAATAAGAGAGCAAGATCTTTAAAAGTCACTTGGTTTGTCTTGGAACTATAAAGCAGAAATATAACTTCATGACAATGTTATTTCATATAATATTCTCTAAGGTAAAATAGAACTTGGAATGGAAATAAAACATTTTAAAAGATGAGATACTAAGAATCCAACCTGTTTTTCACTGAAAAATCTTGCCTTCCCCAAGAGGTCAATCTTAAATGTCCAAATTAATTCAAAGATGATAGAATAATTCTTATGTTACAATGATTTTCACAGTTCAGTTACATTTTATCAAATATATCTTTTTACATTTGTTCTAGGCATGTAATTAAGCACCATTAGATATTTTTTAACTGTTTGATTAAGTCATCCTTAAGTTAGTATTGAAAATAAGATGAATTGCTTTCCATGATTAAAATGTCAGACCCTGGCAAGCTCTGGGAATAGACTTCCTGAAAGTACATTGCTCCTCTCTGAGGTCATAAGAAACAATGTAGGGACATTAGCAGAGTTTCCATGCAGACATACCAGGACTTTAGGATTACAAGGCATACCCACTATTTTTATAGACTATACAATACTTTTCACAGTGCAGCTGCATCCTGAAAATTACTTGCAAATAGTCCTTGCTTGCACAAATAGCTCGGCTGGGCTTCTCTGTGACAAAGACACAGTAGTCCTTACCCGGGTGACAAACCCCACTGATCCACACAAAGTGGTATTTTGCTAGGGTGAGACCACAGACTTTGAAAAAAAAATAAAATAAGAATAACATATGTTTGAAAGATGAGTAGGTTACAGGACAAAGAGTTCAAATCTAACCAAACTTTGCAGTATAGAAATAAGCACAGCTGGTTTTACACTCTGGACCTCTGGTTAATGTTTAAAAGAAATGAGTGTTGAAAATATGAAGAAAAAGGAATTCTGAGAGTATCTTAGAGCTCTGTCACTGTGAACTCTATTCTTTCTCCTCCTCCCAGCCTACATATTAAAAAAGGAATTTCATATTTGTGTGGCGTGTCATTCAATGACAGGTTTTATAGAATTTGGTGAGGGCAAAAGGCTAGTTGAAGCCATTTTTTATACTTTATAGGCATTCTTTGATTAGAAATGGTAATCCCTAAAGACGATGGATGGAAAAAAAATCCCAATTTATTTTCTCTTGCTAGGTTAGCTTTGGTGATTAGCTCTAGATATTGGACAGCAGATTCAGCCAGGTAGCATAAAGCTTTGTGTATGTCTTCCCTTCCACTGGGATTCAGAACAAGCCTGCTGAGGAGCTATAGATTTTGTGGGGTAGACTCTAGCTTTTTTCCTCTATAAAATGAAGGTCTCTATTTATTTTTTATCTCCAGGAGATTGCAGGAGAACTTGTTGGCTTTTGTGGAGCACAAAAGGAACTGTGGGAAAGTGGTGAAGGACTTTCATCAGACAAAAGGATTATCCTGTTTTCTGCAGTAAAGCAGGTGGCTGCCAGCTGAAGTATGTGCAGCATTTGTATCCTTAATTTTTATTGCATTTAGCCAGCTAGCTAACTCAAGTGGGAACTCCATCATATTTATGTGAATTAAGAGCCTGCATCTCAACTCTCCACTTCACCTGACTGATGAGCATCCAGGAGAATGAGCACTCATATCATCTGTACAGTTCCTGAAAAGGAAGTAAGCACTTGTACTCTGGGGGATCACATTGACACACTTCATTGCAAGCAAGTAATCCCAGACAAAACACAGTCAGGAGAAGAGACAAGCAACTGAGCATTTCTTAATGAGTGAGGTATTTAATTTTAATGGAAGAAAACAATGCCTGACGCTGAAATCGTACTAAAATCACAAGTAAATCTCATGAGATTTGTCCATAAACAGCAGATCATGCTTTTATTGGCATAGATACCTACGACTCTAACCTATGTAGAAGTCACAGGGAAAAGATAACTGAGCTCATCAGGATCCATGCCTTCATACATTCACACTCTGCAGGACCTTAAAAGCTTACTGTGCCAACCTACTCACCAGGAAGTATTTATACAAATTTTATGTGCCAAGGAAGTTGAGGCCCTGTCTTGACACAAAAGTTTCCATAACTGTTAAAAATCTGTACAACTTTACTTCAGTTCTCCTGTGGCCATACAATATGGTATTAGCCTCAGTGTCTCTGTTGAGTGAGTAGCTCTAGGCATTGTTATTGTGAATGTCATTCTTGATCTGATATATATTCTGAGTGATTTATTTCCTCGTAGTCCTACCCATGCTGTATCCAGCTGTATCACAAATATTGACCTGTCATTGCAAAGAGAGGTGAACATGAGGTAACAACATTCATGTGCTTATTCTGACTTTGAGACACTGGCTCTTGGTTTTGCAGTGTACTAGAATTGTTTTTCTCTTTTACAGTCAGGTCTAGCTTGGAATTCAGATGCACTTGTGCATACTCATTATTTTTGCAAATTAGATCTCAATTTTCTCTGTTGTATTTCTGGAAAATGAATGAAAAAGTAGAAAAATCTGTTTGTAAAATGACTTTCCTGCCACATTTACTCAGGAGAAACCTGTGGAAGATGCAAAAATAAAAGTACTTTTTCAAGGAAAAATTTCCCTATAATAATTATAATTCAGTGTAATTAATTTTTAATTCCTAAAACAAAAGAATCAAAGGTTCATTCTAAACCACTTTTATTCTACCAACTTCTTCCTTCTCTGGGGTAATTTCATATTTTCAATGGACCAACAAAACCAAATGTCTCTTTCCCTAGTCTCCAGTTGTCTAGCTGCTTTTTCTGTCAATGTTCCTGTGGCTTTTCGCAGAGATTGAGTTTTAGACCCTCTGTCCAGACCTGATTCTTGACCAGGGTAACAAACACTAGAGTGGGTTGGGAGCCCCATTTTGCTGATGCTTTCAGAATACAGAAGGATAGGGAAATACCAGAATCAGGAGTTCTATTCTGGTCCAATGGCACTGAACTATGATGCTGACTGGAGGAAGCCCAGGAAGAAGCAAAAAGTACTGAGTCACTGGAGTTATGGAAATTACTCTCCCCCACGTCCTTGCACAGGTTATGAAATGTATGCAGGGCTGCAGTCCTCTATTCAGATAATCTCAGCTGTTTCCTCACGTTTTTTTTTTTGAGCCCCATTTATTGCAAAAGCCTCAGGATTATGAGGGGCCACAGCTCTCTACTAATTTTCAACATACAAATCTTAAGATACAAATATTTTTAAATAAAAGCCAGCTGGAATCACCTATAAATAATAAGATCCATCAAAACTGTCTGTACTCCCATGCACTGCTTTTCTGATAATTCTGAAGTAAATGAGAGATCCACAATTGCCATAAATGGACAATAACTCCAGGTAGTCAACTTCCACCACCATCAAAACTTAAAAAGAAAATATATAGCTGACAAGGAAGTCTACTATGCTCCTGACAAATACTATAGCTGAGATACCATCATTGTGGACAGCCTGGTTCATTTGAAGTCAGTTTCTTTTATTTACCAATGTCATACATCAAAATGAGAAAGAAGTAGTTTCACCACTGGTTATTGTTGAAATTTTATTATTTGAAAAGAACATAACTAACCATCTCAAGGTGCATTTCCCTTAATCTTCCTACCCATACAGAACTCTCTGCACTCAAAATGTTTCATTTTTTTATGACTGTTTTGCTTAATTTAAGAGATCATAAACTGTTAAGAATACTTTCAAAAAAGTATCATAAAACTATTATTGTCAAGTGCCATGACATTGCATGCTAAATTTTAATATGATGTCAGTGATTGCAGAAACGTTTGAAATACAAAAAATGCGGTGACTTGGGACATGCAATTAACTGCAAATATAGCTCTTATTATTGTGGTATAGTAAGGTTCTCTTCAGTTTTCTGAGAGTAGATGATAATAATTAAAGATGCAGAATAACTAATTTTTGTTAAAAGTTGTTCTCTCTACATCTCTGAAATAGTTTTATCTTAATATTTTTTCTGTATTGCATCTATTTGTTCATTTAGTCATATCTATCAGCATAGATTACTGCAAGACAGTCAGAAAATAAGATCATTTTTACAGGGCAGCATTTAACACTTTTTTTTTTTTTTTCACAGGCCACTGTAGAATTGGCTCTGGAGGTATGTCAGGCTGAAACTGCACATCTGTGAGCCCAGAAGTACGACCTTTAAAACCAGATATATGAATTTGGAATCAAAAGTGCAACTCAGAAAGAAAACCTAAATCTAGGTACTTAAATAATTTGAATATTTCCAAAATTGTTATATAAGAATCTCTCTTTTAAAAGGGTATACTCTAAGAAGAATGTTTATAAGTAAAGGATTCCTTTTAACATCTGAAATAAATGAACATTATTTCATCACAAAACCAGTCAGTCGCTATGAATATCTTCAAGAAAACCATGCAATGGAAAGGTTTTTCTTTTTTCATTTTCTTCTTTCCCCACTCAAAACCAAATAAAAAAACCCCACTCACTTAAGAAGTGATTGTCTGCAGACCTTTGAAGCCAAGGAGGGTGACAGCAAGGGCAAGAGGCTTATTTCAAGGGTCACATTTCATTTGCATAAGCAAGTAACCATAGGGCACTGTGGAATGTCTGTAAATGGATTTCATTACAGAAATTCAGCTTAAAGGGACTATAAATAATCCTCTGACAAACAATGTATATTGCTTCAAGTTCTTCTGTAATAAAAATATTTTAGTAACACAACAATCCGTGAAAGCAGGAAATGAAACAGGAGGAGCTGCACATCTTCCCGTTTTCTCTCTCAGGGCAACATTATATTGTAATATGTTTTAGAGGAAAAAAACGTGATATTCATATTATTTTAGCAAAGTAATCCTACAAAAACAAGGTTATATAATTCCATATGTCTGAGACAGGGTGGCTAAACAAATAACCAGATCTTTACGAGCTCTTCTCCCCTGGAGATCATCTGTCCAGCAGGACAGGTGTTCAGGCTGCATGGTATTCTGCCCAGAGGAACATCTCAAAATATATTAGAGTGTGTAAATCTTCTTGGATGAATTTCAGTGGAGAAGCCATTTAAAGTACACATTTTAATGGGTTGACCTTTTTTGCCCATATGAAGGAGCAATGACTGTCTAAGGCCCCAGTTCAGCCAAAGCATTTCAGCAACTCCCCAGTTTGGTGCACATTTAGCTGCTGTTTCCTTCAATAGGACTTAGCTACACAGTGAAAAGCTTTCCTAAGTGGAGGGAGATGTACTCCAACATTAATAGTGCTTATTATGTGCTTTGATGCATTAGTCCCCAGCACTGCAGCATGTTCATGGCTAGATGCAGCTGGGTGGACACCAGACCCCTTGGCAAATTTCACTTCAAGCACTGAACTTGTGTGAGGGCCAGAAAGTTACTGGAACTTCGGCAGTTTTTATACAGAAATACAACCACTCACTGCAGTATCTCCTTAGGAGGACTTGGCTCGACATCTTCAGAGAGGACTTTGGGGAATTATTTAATCACAACTTTACCCCCCTTGGGGTAATAGCAAGGAGAAGCCCTGTTCTAAAGTGTGTGGAAGTTCTCCTCTGCACTGGTAGTCTCCTCTGTGGAAGAATTTTGGTAGTGCCTCAGTCTGGTAGAAAAGATAGTCTGCCTCTATTGTTTCTAATAATATACTTTTAAAGAAAACAATGTAGAGCTACTTCTGCAAAAGGAAGGAAAAAGTAGGACATTAAAGCAATAACTTAAATTCTGTCAGTGTTAAATTTTTGTTTCAGACTGTTTTCCTTTCTAATAACTATAATTATTCTCACACTGGCATTACTGTTTTCTCTGGAATAGATGTGCTCACAGTGAAAAACCCAATTGAATCAGAGCATGTAACGAGAAAATGTAATCCAGCGTTATTAAAAAAGGCAGCTTACCTTTATCTGGGTGTTAAATAGTACAAATCCATGAGAGTCAGTGAATGTTTTGAAGTAAAAACGAAGGGCATTATGAAGGCTGAAGTGGATTTGTCACTGAATTATATGTATTACCTCAGAAATAGCCTAATATATGGTTGGGGAAACTAAGTATTTAGCAGAGGGAGAAGAGAAAATAAGCCCATTTGTTCATTTTGCACATTTTCAGATATACTGGATGATGTTTTAAGTATCAGATTATTTTGTGGAAAATTTAAAGAGGAAAAGGAAGCTTGCTGCTGGGCAGAAATTACAGTTGTTTCACTGTTTACACATGCAGGCTTTTGGCTATCTGTGTATCAGGAAGTGTGCACCAACTTGCTACATGTGAACTTAGGCAGCCCAGTCACAGGTACTGGCACAGAATGCCAAGTTTGTCAAGGCACTCCCTGTCTCCAGCTCTCCCAACAAGTTGATCTAGTCACTTAACCATCCTCTGCTTCTTTGTCTTTAAGGTGGTAGTATGAGTTATTCCTCTTTATGAAATATTTCAAGGACCACCTGCCACAAGAAAGTCACAGGCTTGCTTCATAATTTTTAGCACATTGGACATTTGTCATTTTGGAAAAAAAACAGTTGTTATCCTCAGAGGAAAACACTTTACCTCCACAAAAAAAAAAAAAAAATCTAGCATATTTCATTCCTAGGTAGAGGTACTAGAAGAGTGTGAAACACACATTACAAATTCTAAAAACAAAGTAAAACGCCTTCACTGGAAGATTTGTTTAGAGAGGCCTCAAGTTACATGGCTTGAATGCTTGTGATGCAGGAGGTTGCTCTGGGGTAGGGCTTAGCTTGAATTCACAGTTAATGCAGAACTGGAGCTGGAGTTCAGGTAGAGTGAGGCACTTTGCAAACTTTCCCAGCTTTGAATGAAATAGGAGAAATTTACACAAAAGTCCTTTGATTCTAGGTCAAATTTTCAGAAATGTTTTCTTACCTGATGTACAAGTTCAAAGCAAAAGTTTACAAAGAAGTAGATGTGACAAATGTTCAGTGGCATGGAAGGTACACAAGCATATATACAGATATTCTGTTCCTGGTAGTGATAGAGACAGGATAAAGAGGCATAGAAATATATTCACTATAAAAAGTTGTGGAATGGTTTAGCATTAGCAGGAATGGATATTAATTAAAAGAGGAAAATTCCTATTGCAGATTATATATTCTACAATTAATTTCTGTAACTGATCTAGAAAAAAAAATATTCCTAGTAGTGACAGGGTTCCCCCAAAATATTTTTTTACAGAGAGTTCTAATGTTTTTGGTTATTTAACCAGTGAAGAAAATAACAAAATCACATGTTTTCTGTAAGCCAAGTTTCAAACACACTAAGTGAACATCTAGGTTTTCCTTAACTGATATCAGCTTTTTTCAATAGATAATAGATGTCAGTAGCCAACTCTAAGGAAGAACAGATGTCAATATTTCTGTGGCAAAGTATCCTTTTGACCTCTAACACCAAGTACATAATTGCACGTGTTCATTGGGATGGTACAGATGGAAAAATGCATACAACTCAAAATTAAGTGACAGAATCATCTCATAGAAAGGAAAAGCAATGAACATAACCATGACAGGTTGGTACTCCTGGATATTTTTAAGATCCTTTAGGGATGTCAAAAAGCAACTTGGACACATGGCCTTGTTAGATCTAGCAATGCATTTGACACACCATTATAGCCCATTTATCCTCATTTTTTCAAGGGCCGTTTTTAATTTCTTAGTGTTTGTGCATCAGAATGGGGAAGTGCACATGGCACATGCATCTGGAAATGAAATAGAATAAATAAAACTATTTCTGAGGGGAGATGGCAGCAGTGATGCTGGGAATCTCTGATTTAGAGAACAGGAAGCATGAAGAAGTGGTGTGGAGTGAATGCAATCGAAGAAATGGTTTTGCTGAAACACGATCAGCTCATGGACCATTTAGAAAAACAGGCAAACAGTGGCCAATTGTTCACAATGAATTATTCACCCTGTTCTATTGGAATACAACGATCCCAGAATGCAAAATTAGGAATTAATCAGGATGCAATCTCTCACTACTCCTGTTTGGCATTGCCATTGACCTTATTGTTAGAGAGGATGTAGATGGATTCAACACAGAAATATCAAAGCTTAAGCAGTATGTCAAAATATTTAGATTTCAGTTGGCAACATACCTCCTATAAGTAATAATCATCAGCAAAACTATGACAAACCCACTCTGTAATATTTAAAGAAAGATGGGGTTTACCATTAAAGAGAAAGAAAACAAATTCAACAATTTAGCAATTCCTCTTCCAGGCATTTTGTAGAGGTATCAATCCACTGGAGATAAGTAAACCAATCACATTCTTATTAGTGGAAAAATCTGAGAGAATGACTAGAAAATTTTGTAATGAATCTGCAAGGTGAAAATCATTAGAGAATTTGACAACCATCTAAGATCTAAAATTATCTATGAAAAAGGTAGAATTTTCTCATATAGAAATAAAACCAAAGCATCTGCCACGTCAACCTTTGGCTGGCTAAACAGACTCTTCCCTGAGCAGGATACACAACAGGGAATCCAGTGGGACTTGGACAAGGTGTGCAAAGGGCAGGCACAGGACACACGGACTGGCAGAGTGTTTTTCACGCCCCAGGCAATGCTGGGTTGTCCTAGAAATGTCCAGCAGCAGATACCAGGAATACCTCAATACTATTCCTTCATGTAACTGTGGTAGAAACTATACCAAGTACACAAGGTGATGCTTTCCAGATATGACAGCCTCTTCTGCCTAGACTGAACTCTTCTGTATTCTAAAGTCTGGGCTTATTATTTTAAAGGCCTTTTGTGCTTATTATTTTAGAGGTCTTTAGTGCTTATTATTTTAAAATATCAGTTTTTCAAGAAGCTGCAAAATGCCTAAATTTGTATTTTTAGGAATAAAAAGTAATTAATACTTTGATTATTTCTGTAAGAAACATTACTATTAATTGCCAGAAGGCACTTCTGCATTTTGCAGCCTCATCTTCAAAGGTGTCATAGATTCCAATTCATATTTTTACTCACTCTAAGAAAAATAAACACATTTCTATTTGTGTATTTACTGAGAATACTTTAGAGGGGTAAGGTTTGCCTGCATAAATCCTGATTAGCTGAAAATTTTGATGTTGTTTTAGACAGGAATGTCACTGATATTTTACCCGAGTGAAGTTTCTCACTTGAGTGGGATCTACAAGCACACACTTGAAGTAAGCCAGACTTAATGTCAAGATGCCATTGCTTATCTCTGCTACTTGGGCTCTGAAGTAAAGAAATGCTTTTAATTCTGGTCCTCAAAAATAAACTAGTAACTTGTAAGTCAATTTGCTTCTTTTCTGATTTCCAAGTACTGAAAAGCTCTTTCAGAAGGTGTTGCACAAAAGAAAAGGGTAAAGAAACATTCTCCAAATAAACATATGAGAACTCCATATATAAACATATTTGTGCAAACAGGAAATAGTGACCCAGAAGGTATAAAAGAGTCAGTCTTCTAGGCTCCACTATGACACATCTTACCCAAATTTCACTTTCCCTAGATTGTACTCTCATATCAAGCCAGCTCTCAGAGAAGAAAGGGGCAAAGTTGCTCACCTCTGCTAATCTTCACTTCTCATGTCTGGGCTCTTCTGCCAGAAGCTGTATGCATAAGTGGCTCCAGTTACTGAATCAGCAGAGGGTTTGCTCTATTGTCAGAATATAGTTTTATACTCTCAGTTACTCCTAGATTTAGAAAGTAAATAAGTTTTACTCTTTTCTGCTGTCTGCTTGCCCATGTGTCTTTGGGGAGTCGGGTTTTCTGCTTGACAATCAGCTTCCTGCTGGGTTCTATAATTGAGCTTCCAGATAAAATAATCTAGAGTGAATAATAGCTTGGAAAGCACTCTTAATCTTCATTTTAGTGTTGTATTTTAAGGCCATTTTTCCCCTTTTCAGCTTCTGTGATCAGGGCAAATTTCCTGACATTAGCTCACATTTTCTACTGGCATAAATATAGCATACATCAGCAGCAATTATCATTACTCATTATCACTTATAATACCTTAATTATAAGCAGAAGCTTAATTTCTAATTCATGAATGTAATGGGTAAAAAACATACTAGTTAGAATCAGTTTTTTCCTTTGTCTTCAATTGATGAAAAAGGATTTTATGTAATTGAACCCTTATCATACACACTGAACAGCATCTATTTACAGCAATTTAGGTGCTGAGCTCAAGAGCACCATTTTTTTCTCTCTGTGTTTGAGCATTCTAGAGTTGCTTAAATAAAAAAAAATTAACATTCATTTAATCATTCATCAATTCTAGAAGTATTTATACTTATATATTCCAAGGAAAGCCACATTATGCTCTTAAACCAGTCAATAAATTCATAAGTCAACATAATTCTGTCTTCAATAGCCTTCTCCCAGTAAACTTCTTTTACATATTTACTGTAGAACATGACAAAAATAAAGTAAAAACAAGCAGGAAAATATGCAATGCAACGTTGGAAAAAAATCCCAAACAAAAAGGTACAATTTTCAACCAGTGGAATTTGCTATGCTTATACTACTTGGCGCAAAAAAGGAAGCATAAAGTCAAATGTACAAAGACATCTAATTGGATTACTTTCATTGCAATTTAATGATCAATTAACTGTTTAAGAAACTTTTATTAGCTATTGACCTTGATCTTCTGTCTGTGCATACTATTAAGGAAGTCGGAAAACAAACCTCATAACACTGCAGTTATCAATTTTATGATAGAGGTAACTATAATGCATCCTTTCTATCTGTAAGGTGTGAACCTGTTCCATGTAAGATTTTCCATGTAAGCATATCTGCTGTGGTGATATCTATTAAAGGACACATAGGCAGTAAATTAAACCTGACTTCAAAGACAACCCCTCAGACAAATTAGGTTACAGATATAGAAAAGGGCAGGAGCACTCATTAATCTATTGAAGGCGACCTTCTGAAATGTACCTTTGTTTCTAAGTTCAATGATCACTTCAAGATTAATTGTTCATAATTTTACAATTTGTCTTTGTAAATGATGCACTATTGGGAGGTAAAATGTTGCATATCAGAATCAGTTCTCTTTTATTCTAGTCATCCCAGCAAGTCAATTGCTTTAATTCAAAATATTTACAGTGTTACTCTGAAGTCCTGAGGTTTAGAAATTAACTAATTAACTTGAATGAAGTATTTTTCACAGTGAATTCCACGAAGTCCAATTTCCTGTGAGGTGCTGTTTGTTTTAAATTAATTAATTTATAGATTTACTAGTACTGATTTTCCTGTCATTAGCACCATAGAATGCTATAAAGGGGGAAAGAGCACAATAATTCCGATTATATATTTAGCCTTAGCAGAGGATGAAGAACTGGCATAATATTTTGAAAGGTGTCTTTTTCCAACCTCCAAAATTCTGTTTCATGCTGAAGAAAATACAAATGATAGAATTATGTTAAAGATGAAGCTTTAGGTTTACTGGCTGAGATAAATTACCATTTTATGTTAAACCATAATTTTCCTCCAAACAGTTGGATAAAACAGAGCAAGACTCATCTGCAAAAAACATTTAAAAAAAAATTTATCGTATTTCAGCTTCAAACCTTTCAAAGGATTTTTTCCTCCTTTTTTTTTCTAAATGTAGGTCAGTTTTTAAACAAAGCCTTGCTTTTACAGGACATATAAATCTAAAGATTTCATAAAAATATAACCCTGGAGAAAACTGAGAGACCATTTGTTTATGTCCAATGCAGAAAGAGAAGACATTTGGCAAGAAATCCAGGTCTCCCTACAAGCCTGGGAAGGATCATCTGGGAAGGAGCACTGAAGTGTCAGGCACACCTCCACTCAAGGCATGTGAGTTGTATCTTATGAAATGGTTACTCATCCGTGAATGCCTAATGTGGGATCTGGAATCATGGTCACCTTCACTTCCCGGGTTGGGAAATGCCTGGGGAACCCCAGTTATGTCAGCTGATTGAGAAAGGTGCTTTGGGGAAACCCAACACAGAAACACAAAAAGTGAGAACCAGCACTGTAAGGTGTTCTTCCTCTCATCTGTAATTGTAAAATGGGTCAGGTGCATGATGGGATTTTGTGATCTTTGGAAGAGTTTTTTAGTCTTTATGAATATAACTTCACATATATTAAATATTCAAATATATATGGTACATAATATATCATAATACATACATTTATGAATTCTGTTGTTCAGCAAGATATAACTTTTGTACGCATTTTGGCAAAGCTTTGCTATTTTAGAATTTATTTCTAAATTGAGTGACTTGCACTGCGTGTCGGTAAAAGGACCGGGTAAATGTAAAAGTCGGTAAAAGGACTTGGGCAAAAGAACTGAACTCAAAGCAACAATAAAAAGACCTCCACTGCTGAATATTTTATTCTATAGAAGATGTCATCTGCAGAAACACAGACTGCTTGCTGATCCACTGAATGAAAAATATGAAGGATAGCTCAATTTTAGGATTTCACAGTGTTCAGTGGAATGGCAGAATGATGCTGATTTGGGCTGTAGAGCATGTTGCCTCCATTCTTCTTCCCTCCAGTGTTTATACTAGAGAAACAAAGCTACAAGCTTGAGGCAATACCAACGCTGGCACGTTTGTTTAGTTGATCCAAAGATGACAATACAATATTAAAAAAATCTACCTCAGCCTATCATATTTAAAACAAAAGGGACTACAATTTTCATTTGCTCTCCTAAGCCATGTCAGTGAAAATACAAACAGCCCTAAAAAAATTCCCATGAATTAAATACTTAGCACATGAATAAGTGTTTTTGTAACCTTGACTTAATTGAGTTTGTTATTTAAACAGATAGATTAAAAAAACCCAAAATCTTAACACCTTTTAAGAGACAATTCAATTAAAGTATCAGCAAACTCTACATACCTAACTGCCCATGTAAAATTTATGGAAATCTTTGATTTAAGCTCTATTGCAATCAACCTGAACCTTTTCAATTCTCCTCCTTTAAATTCTGAATTGTACTAAATGTATCAAGAAAGACAGAGAGACAGAAGAACATAATAAAAATAAGTCACTTCCCAGGCTCATGAGTATGTGAATTTGTGGATACTTCTGCCTGTCTTTGCTTGGCCAAATGTTTTCCATACAGCTTTTAAGTCACAAGTAAAAGTTGGGTAAGCAGAATTATTAGAAAAATGAGAAAAAAGATACACAGGGTACACTACTGACAAAGATGAGAATAAACTGTGTCCCAGCCCCCTTTTCACTGGATACCCTGGGTTCCTCCTCATTCCCACATACCCGTTAATTTTTTTAAAACTAAACATTTTAGATAAATTACAACATTACTCACAGCTGGTGAATTTATACTTCTCTTATAGCCCAAACACCTTGATGGCCTACAAATCGCTTCCTTTCCAATTCCATTTGGTATTTTTAATGTGTTGTATTTACTGCCAAAAAAAAACCCAAAAAACCACTCCAGGATCGGCAGCTTTATAAAACTTCCATACATCTGTTGGACTTTTGTTTATGTATTGAAATGTAATTGGGCAACTGGAGAAAAGTGGATTTGTGAGGTGTTATTTTCCTAAAGATTACATTTAATATTGTTGGTGTACCCTCCATAATTTAGTTGATTAATAATATTTGATCTAAACCCAAATTATGACTTCCCACATATATGACATAACTAATGAACTGTGAAAGGAAAGCTGTTCAGATGGTCACCAATAACCAATGCTTAGTTAATCCTTTAAATAAACTGGAGCTCACAATGTGTCCCTTTGAAGTCATAAATAATGTATATTTTTCTTTTGACTTTTAATAAGCCAGTGGAGTTCATCTCACAGTCTCCAAACACATATATTTTATTATGGGCCTCTGCAGTTTACTTTAATTAGTGTGTCTGAGTGCTTTGGGAGACTTAGCCCTACTGAAAACAAACAGAGTCTTACCATCTATAAAACATTAGCTCCCTTTGGTTTATCCTGATACAGCCGAGGCTCAGTGAGAAACACATGGTGTAAGTAAACACTCATAATTGCATTAGAATTCCCGGGTGTATTGGTAATTCAAACCCTGTTTCATGATATTGTTAGAGCAGTTAGAGCAGGTTTACCAATCTCCTTGCCTTCTGGGATTTCATGAAATTCCATTTGGAGAGAATTTTAAGTGACAAATCTAATAGAAACAGCAACAGACAAAATAAAGCCACAGAGACCCTGAAAAGGAAGCACACAGCTAAAAAAACCCCTTGATGCAAGGGTGTTTTGTCATGTCTCTGAAATTTCTCACTCCTCTAAGCGCCTTGTTGATGTGATAATTTTTGTGTAGGATGGGCATGCCTGTGTTGTCTCCTATTGCTCCCTGCAGAACTTTTGGTCCAGTCTGGCAATCAACCTGATATTCCGATATCTCAGTTAATTCTCCAAAAAATGGTGCAGTCTGTTCCAAAATGAAACATATAAACCAAAATAAACACTATGGTTTTAGTAGTACATTGACCGATAAAAGGTACAGTTTTGTAAAAAAGGAAGAAATCATTGTTGAAGGCTTTCTATTGTAAAGAAGATTTAAGTAATTAAAAATCCTTCAGTGCCTATAATTTGCAATTCTATTTTGCCAAAAGAAATAAGGCATCCCTATGAAACATAATGAATGAAAATAGAAGCAGGCTGTTTTGACCATAGAAAAAAAAATCAGAGTTATTAGACTGAAACCAAACATTATTCAAGTAAATGCTGGCAACAAAATTACACCCTACTTAGGCCCTTACCTCAAGCCCTACATTTACTGTTTCTGTATCTTCTGCATCTTCAGTTTTAATGCAATAATTTCAAAGACTGAAATGTTCACTTCCTTCATGTTCCTTCCATAATATTGATATAAACATAGTGTGACTGCTTAAATAGCAGAACTATGAATTCAGCATAAAATGAACTGCATGAAGTTTTACTGATTGCCTGAAAAATATATTTTAAAGGTATAGCATTCCAATATTTCTACAACAAAACCTTCATAATACAAAAGTCTCCTCTAAACTAAGGTTTTTTTCAGTAGCGGGTTTATGACAGTAGCTATGGAAGAGAAGAAATTTCCATATTTAAGTAAAAAAAAAACAAACTACCCTAATTTTCAAAAGCGATTCAATGTTAGAAATATATATCTTCCTGTAAAGCATCTAGTCTTGGCAGGGTCAAAATGCAATATCTACCATAAACAAGTACTCTCTGTCTTTTTTGTTGTTCTTACTAAAGAAATACAGAAATATTTATTTTATTAGAGTGATAAATGGTTCTGACAAAAAAAAGGAAAATACATTTTCTTATGTTGTCTGACCCTTGGGATCCCCTTGAATCATTTGTACTTTTCTACTTGTACAAACTGGTCCCTTATTTCCTGACACTTTGTTTAGCATTGGCTTTGCTGGGTATTGTTTGTTCTCTTGGTTTGCACCTTCTGTTTCTGCTCCTATGCAACACAACTCTTAAACCTGTTAAGACATTTCAAAATCTAGTAATATTCCTTGGAGGATGTTTATAAATCCATTCTGCTGTTTTATTTTGTATGATCAGTGCAAACTGAACCTTGCCAATAAACCTACATGCTCTGAAAGCCTGAATGCAGAGACAGCTGAAGGTGAGTGGCTGGAACTGGGCTTGCCGCAGTGGCCCAGAGTGGGGACGAGCTGTGGCTCTGGGGTGACCTGCAGAACATGTGGAGCAGCTGTGCCAGGCCAGTCGTGCTGGCCCCCCAGGCTGCCCCACAGCCATGACTTGCCCTCCTGCACTGCAGAGCTGCAGAGCAGTTTCAGAGGTTTGGAGCTGAGGGCATGAATGAGAGTTCAGTGCTCGTTTTCCCCTGAGAAATGCTGAGCTGCTTGCTAGCTGGAGCCGACATGTGCAGAGCACAAGTTTGGAAGATTTATGGCGGTCATTTAATGGTGATGTGTCGCCCACCCCACTACTCTGTCGGTAGGGAAACACATGCAAGTGGGTCTTTCAGCTCTGTTTCTGTGTCTTTTGGAAAATCAGAGTGAAAATCATCAGTAAAATTGGCTAAACAACAACCTTTGCTGTGGAGAATTGGGCCATCTGACCCAAAACCTATCCTGGTTTTGCATATGTATTGAACTAACTGACTATGGCTGGATGAATCCAGCTTGTTCTTAAACATCAATTAAACTTATATAAATACACAACTTCTGATGCCGAGACTCTAGCAAAGCTACAATACTAATAAAGTTTGTTGAAGCTATAATTCCAAACTCCTCTGCATGGAATATTTCCTCCTCATATTAATCTACAGAAGTAAAGCTGAAATTAAAGAAGGACAAACCAAGTTCTATTTTGTCAAAACATACCATATTTATAATATTAAATAATTGAAGCTATAAGTAAATATATACAGTGTTGATAAAATCGAATTATCATGCAGAGCATAATTGGGGTTTATTTAAACTCTGACTGACTCCATTCATCTGTTATTCCAGTGGATATATAAAGATAAATTATTTCCTCGGAAATTGAGACACAATCTTTTTTTTAAAATATATTTTTCTTATCAGGTTTTCATTAGACAAGGCAGCCTGCTTTATATGTTTGTACAGTTTAAGTAGGCTCTTGGTCTGTTTGTTAATACATCATGTTTATTTAAAACTCCTGAAGGAAGTTATTAATCTGTCAAAACTTTAAAGATTTGAAGTTGATAAATAAATGAACATTACTAAATAATTCTTTGTGTTGTCTACAAAAACACAAAACAGGTCTTACTCTTCTTCTCTGGAAGGTGAAGCCTAGATTGCTTTGAAATTACTCAATATTTGCCTACATTACAGAGCTGCCAAAGCCTGCACTGGCTGATAAGTACACCCACTGTCTTAAGCAAGGTGCCTTTCTGACCAGGTTGGTCAGGAATCAAAAATATGCTTTAATCCAACTTTCAGTTTCATATCACAAGAGCTGCTATGGAATGACTGCCATTTGCAAGAGAAAGAGACAAGCACAATTAAAAGCTGAATCTCTAATCCCCCTGCCTATGGCTTAGAATGAGAGCCAAAAGAAATATTGCCTTAACAGGTACATTTCCCCTGAGGGGAAGCACACCCCCGGCCACCTAGCTGGGGAGATGAAGAGATAATGGGATGTTCAGGTGTATCAATGGCCAACAAATTGAGCGCCGGCTTCTGGCAGAAGAGACTGGAATGAGTGGGTGGCAAACATGGGCTCTGTTTACTGACAGTGGCTGTTCCAGCTTGGTGGCAAATCCAAGAGTGTTATGTTTCAGCCCCTGTCCCCACTGCCAAGCCACGTTCTGGGCCATGAGAAGATCTCAGTGTAACTGACATCTGTCTAAAGAGATATTTGAAAGCGATCGAAGGCCTATGTGAACTGCTAACCACTAATTAGACTCATTAATATTAAGAGTGGAAAACTGCTACAGCAATAACACTAATACTTATAAACTGTGAAGACTGAATCTATTTGCTTTATCTATTGATAAATCTGAAACTATTTAATATATCTACTTAATACTTGGGAAGAGCAGGCTCAAGGTTGGTCAGGAATCTTCACTAATTCTCCAATTCACTAAGGAATTCCTCTGTCCCTGCAAACATTTTACTCAGCAGCAGTAATGCAGACATGATAGGTGAAAGATTTTACTCCCTTTTAGCACAAATAATTATTTTTCTATCTGGACCAGCTACGAGATAAAACTGCAAATGTTTCTATTTGTCTAGATTAACACACAGACCATACATTTCAATTTAACAGGGCTCAATCTAAAGTTTCTAATGTAATCTCCAGTATAAACAGAGTGAGAATAAATTTTAGAAGCAGTTTGATGCAATTTTCAGAATACTTTCTCATGGCAGAAACTGTGAGCATTATCAGGTCTTCTAGACATTACAGTATGGGTCCCTTATGAATAGACATGGTTACTATCAAGTCAGAAATAGGCAATCATAAGAAATTCTGACAGGTGGAGGTGGCATTTCCAGATTCCTCATGTTTTTCTTGCAACATCTGTCTTTTTTAGAGCACCATCTCAACATGAGAGAATCTCAGCTGTCATTTCAAAAATACAAGTTACAACACTGACTTCAGAAAAAAAGTTTAAAAAATTCAAACCTGAAAAGTTCCTAAATAACCTTGGTCATTCCTTACAGAAATCCTAATACTACCTGGATGCACACAATTCAGTTACAAAATGTAGGAAATACCATACAGCTCTTGTAAAAAACTCTGTTTTTTATAGCATAGATAGTTTCTTTCCTTTCCCAAAGTATCCATAAATAGACTGCCAGTTTTTTAAGCTTCCTGATACAATGATGATTACTAATGCAACCTGTACAACAGAAACCTCATGTTGTAACAAATGAACAACTACCTTTACTAAACAGGCTTGTACTTCACGTGTTGCGCTTGCTCTCATTTCACAACTCAATTTTCACACATCACATCACACATCACACATTGAATCCCCAATTTAAAAGCCATAACTCTGACACAGAAAATGTGAAAATTAAGAAAGAGGCAGAAAGCACCTCAGGTAGCAAGAGAGAATTCATTCTTATACTTTGTCTCTGTGAGTTTCTCCCTTTTTGTAGGGTACTGGCCTTGGGATTTACACCTGCTCTGTGAGATTTACTAATTAACTGAGGAGTTATAGTAACTGTTTCTCTCCAAAATTCCCAAGAAATAACAGTTACATTCCAGTATTAAAATATTTTCTCTAGTCTTCATTCTAGACAAGCACATGTATGTGAACTCAGGAGTGGAGCTACTTCAGAATAAGAGCATTCTTCACTAAAACTATGTTGCAGAATTGGTCAGCACTGAGACTGAGGAATGTGATGCCATACACAGTCTAAATTGTGAATTTACTGGGGTAGAAAGAACTCTGTTATTTGATCTCAAAGCCACGTTTTGCCATTGCATAAATAAATAAAGCGGGACTGCAGGGTCAAAGGACTATGATCTCTGCACATAATACAAAATCTGAAGCTCAGTCAAATCAATTGTGGTTCATCTGTGCTTGGTAGTGTCTAAACCCCAAAATTACAGAACTGCAGTTCACAGAATCTTTGAATCCTTCCAAATCAAACAATCCAGATGACTGTAAAATACTGCCCTTTTTCTAATGATGCACGTTATGCAGGTTACATTTTGGTGGTACCCTATTAAAACAAAGAGAGAACTAATGCAGAATCCATTCTCTTTCTCTCCATCTGATAAAAGATGACCACTCTTATCATGTTTTCCAGTTTAAGGAAAACATCTGTTTAAACTAATGCCTCCTGTTCCATTTCAAACTACTTAATATTTTCTTATTTCAGTTATATTGCATTGACATGTCTGTAAATGCATTTTCCTGAATGTTCACTGCTGTAATTTACTGTATGTTCATACTTACATATAAATCTTGTTTTTGTACTTCCTGTCTGAAATGGAGGTTTCCTCTCAATTCTATCTACATACATCTACTGTTACTTAAACATGCAAAGAACCATAGCTCTATTAAACTGACAAACTAAATTTATCCTGTGCTTATTGAATTGGTTTATTAGACATAACCATAACACATTCCTAGATAAGAAGGGGCACTGCTTTGGCCTGTTTAAAGGAGTGGTATATTTCAGCTATTTTATCCTGACAATGCTTTCAGGCCAGAGTAACATGACAGTTCTTTCCAAATGAAGGCTTCCAAATGGTATGCAGGGAGCACATAAGTCCTTTCCCAAGTCGAGATTTTATTGATTTAGACAACAGACATGCTTCAAGATACACTTCAGTTTATATTCTGAAAGACTGCTTCTGAAAGTTATGAAAATGGCTTTGGCTTTATCAACAGCAAATGTAAATTAATAGTGTACTTTATGATTCTGGACAAATAGCAGCAGAATTAAAATCCATGGGAATTTTATCCCTCATTTCTCGGAGACTGGAATGTGACTTTCCCTTGCAAAATGAAAACATCCCCAAATCCTGGGGTTGATATCAGGCAGAGGGTCTTGCAGTAGTTTACAAACATGAATATAACCTCTTAACTTTCACCTGGGACATTTTTTCACGTTTTACGGATGCGAGTATGTAGAGAAGTTAAAGACCTGGTGCAGAATAGCATTTTAACACCAAGAGGAAGTGTTAAGTGAAAGTTAAGAAAACAGGGTCAAAATCTTTATGAGCTGCTGGTTAATTGGCATAATTTCTTAATATTTAACCTGTAAGTTCTGAAAGGTCCTTTTGTAGAAGGTATTTCAACAGAGTGCAGCATCATCCTTTTCTTCACAAAAATAGGTTCAATAAACACACCCCTTGTCTAATGTTTAGACAATCTAGGATCAGTTCTCACAACTAGGATTAAGTTCTGGTGCTGATAGAATCAACCCTCTCATGTCTCTAGGCAGTTTTGCTGCCTGCTGGGTGTATCTGTGTACCCGGGCCCCATTCAGGGCACCATTCTTGTTCTGTGGCACAATCCAGGTTTCTGGATTCAGCTCCTGCTCCCAAACACAGAAAACTCTGAGTTAAGTCTTGCCCGAAGGTTTCACAGCCAGACAGTGATGAGGTAAGAACTAAAAACCAAATTTCCTTGTCCAAAAAACTGGTTTCCAATGATTTGATCTCTAAAGGCCCTCTTGCTCTGTCTTTGCTAGGTTTCAAAGCCTACAATCATCTCACCCCAGAAATCTATACGGAATTATTCTAGAGGCTTCAGCAAGCTGAACCACTTAATACAATATTCATTCTGACTTTTCCTTCAGACACTTGATTGTGTCACACTGAAATTGGTATGAAATAATGTGGAGAATTTGATAACGTTTGTAACACAAATGGGAAAAAAAAATTCTGCTTCGTTTTTTTTTTTTGAACAGTAAGGATTCCTGGTGGAACTTAGGTAGTAATTTGAATACTATAAAAGTAAAATTTAAAGGCAACTAGGGGGATTCTCTTCTGCAGCACAAACTCTAGGAAATCAGACCTGTGACTACATGACGATATAGTGGACTTCTCACACGTTATTTCTGACTTCAGTAGGAATGTTAGGTTTTGTGTTAATTTACTAAATAAATTAAGATCCTCTACAGGTTGCTGGCAGAATTTCAGATCCTCAAGGTTGACCCTGTAGCAGCCTGTACCTTGTAATAATGAACAGAATTATGATTTTAAAGGCAAATAATTCCACCAAAGAGAGAGTTGGGATGTGTTCTGTGCTTGAAGTTTGTGGACACTATTTCAAAATGACTTTTTTTTTTTTCCTGAGGGTAGTACATTGTAAAAATACCTCAGGGCATGACCTGTTTCTCCCATTTCTTTTCTGATTTACAACAGCATTAAGGGCAGCAGTCCTGCAATATTAATAGAATTATTCAGATAATTAATTGGACAATAAGAGGGATGATTTATCCTTTGTTCACTCTGGGCATCACTGTCATTATACTGCTAAGACTTAGAGGTCAGTCCTATGGTAAAGAAAAGGAAAAGGTAAAAAATGGAAGGAAAAAGAAGGGGCACGTGCACTGCAAATAAGTAACTATGAGACTTAGAACATTAATGAACTGATGATTTTTTATGAGTTTGAGAAGTGGAAATCCTCAGCAACATCTAGATTTCCATAGTTCAGGCAGCAGAGGGGAGAGTGCCCGGCTCACTGTGGCGTTTCTGCTTAGACTGTCAAGGAAAAATGGCTTTTGGCTGGAGGGCTGGAATTTGTGCTGAGGTGCTGCAGCTCAGCTGGCTTGCCTGGGTTGGATGTTGCCACGGAAGGTGAAAAATAGGGCAGGAACAGAAACCATGGCTGTAATACTTGCAAGAATTCCCACCTTGTTCCTCAGAGCACCAGGTAAATGAACAAATCACTGGTGCTGTCTGGAGGTAGTTTTTATTATAAAGACAAGTTTTCACTATAAAGACAAGTGAGAATGGGATAAAATATTTCTTTCTGCTCTCCACAATCAAGGCAATAAAGGAATCATGGTTACTCCAAAAATCTTTCCTTCTTCAACCTTTTCTAAAATGTGTATTTCTTAAGGCATGTCCTTAGGGATAAAATCAGGGATGATAGGTGATACAAGTTGAGTGTAGCCCAGTGTGTCCTTCAGTCTATCAGCCTATACACTACAGCCACCCAGAGCCTTCTAGATAAAACAGAAAGTAGGAGTCCTCTAGGTCCAGGAATGGAGGGGAGTCTGACAGAGTTAGGGAGCTGAGTGAATAAATACTATGGATGGTACAGCAGCAAAAATCAGAATAGAGAGATCTCTGAATTTTTCTCTTTTCATTGGTGTAAGGCTGGTTTACTGAAGTAAATTTTTTTTACTGAAGTGTCAGAAGCAGCCTTGACATCTAAACATTAATGATGTTCATATTATTTTTCTAATTAATATTGGCAAGTACTTTGAACCTGGGTACACTTCAATCCCAGTTGATACGTCATTAAAGGCAGGCAGAAAATAGAAATGTCAGCAAAAAGAGAGAAATCATGTTTAAAAAGGATATCAGCATTTCTAGGAAGATATTTTTCTCTCGTTTTGCTGATTTCCGTGCCTAGGAGAAGCTATAAATAACCAAAATTGAGAAAAATATTACAAGTTAAATACAATTTTTTTTAAATTCAGAAAAGATTCAGTCTGAAGATTTTTAAGTTCATGTAGATTAGAGGTATCTTTAACTACTATTTGCTTTGAAGAAGCAGTAATTTCTTCATTAAGGTAAAAAATTTCTATCATTAAAAGCCTTCAGTTGAAAGAAAAGAGGAAACATTTAGTAAGAAGAAAGTTTTAAACCTTTTGATATTTCATGCACTCTCCAGTAAGATGAAAGCAACATTTTTAAGACTTAGGCTCACTTAGAAACATTTTGAGGTGTGCTGTTACCACATCTCATCAGCTTTTTGCACTTCAGAGTAATTTCAAATCTTATTGTGGTATGTTTGGCAATACACTTAAAAGATTACCACTTAATCTAGTTAAGTAGGTTTGACTTCAAGCAAGTGTCTGTATGTCCATCCAGCTGCTTGCTGCTTTTTGTTTCTTTGGGAAAAAATGAAATGAAAATCATTGGGAAAAAAAGGGACAACAAAGTCTGACCTTATTCAGGTTTTCTTGCAGCTGTGGATTTTTCTAGACAGACTTTTTAGTAGATGGATTATTGCCATTAATTCCAGCAGGACCAAGGCTGTTTCCACAATGGCTTATTTTCTACAGCTGACCTTATTTAGAACGAAAAATGTTTCTGGCTTTAAAGAACCAAAATGAAAGAAAAATTTGTCCCCAAGTTCAAAGGGTGTTTAATGGGATCTGACATGCCTCATTTCCAGTTGCTGAGGGGATGAAGAGAGGAGGTAGAGAAGGGGATGGGCAGGTGTAGGTACAGCATCTCGCTGTGACAGAGGAGTGGGCACCCCCCTGTACAGCTATCTTCTCTCTTGCCTTTCAGAACACAGCTCTCCCTAGTCCTGATCTCAAACATGCTATCAGTTACTGTGGCCCATGCAAGTTTGAAATTCATGGATAAGTACACAGCCATTCTAGGTGTGTATCCAGAAGCCACAGCCAGCCAGGGTCAGAATTCCAGATTCTCTACTTGCTCCTGGAGTTTCCTAGACATCTCACTCCTTTTGCTTCACAGTACTGCACTTGCAGAGACAGAGCCCTAATGAAAGAAAGAATATAGGAGAATAAAGAAAGAGGCAAAATATTCCAGACAATGGAAGTAAGGCTTTATGGACTGCATTAACTCTAGCTTTTCTTAAATTTTCAAGTTTTGTTGAGTCATTAATTTCCTAGGTTTATTGTAGTAAAAAAAGATCAGTAAAATTTGGAAAGGAGACACTGGTCTGTATGGTAGGAATGGAAACAGCCACTAAAAATTCTACTGGTTATCTCTGAAGACAGAGAAGTAGCACAGCTTCTGTTGGTCATAGAAAGGCTGATTCAAAGTCCACGAAATATGATGACTCCAGAGACATCTGAAGTTTTTCTGCAAGTACTCAACTTTTAGCCTTCGTAATTTATAATACAGAATAGTAAAAAATAAAGTTCAGTTTGTATTTTAAATTTAAAACTTTTAGCATGAGCCCAGGGTACTTAAAATATCTCTAACCATCAATGGATTTCACAAGAACATCAGCAGAGGTAACAGGACCTAATTTCTGCCCCATGTCCAGCTTTCATACTTTGAGATACCAGACTTAGTAAAAGAGACCCAAAGAAAAGAACAGCAAAGTTTTCATAACCACAAAAACTGTGTGTTTACTCTTTTGTAACTAAACTAAAGCAGTGATGAACTGGGAGTTTTCTGCTTGCTTACTTTTAAAACTGAAAGATCTTAAATTGCTTAGAACAGGACAGCAATATTTTTTAGTTGGAGAAACAGGCAAGGTGACTGCAAACTCATTCAGCCAGCTCAAAAATGGGAGTAGAATCAAGGTTTATTAGATTCCTTCATGCAGCTCTGACCTCTAGGCATTGCTAATAGTTCACACTGAGGAAATACTTAAGCCATGTCAGCTCAGAATTAAAAGTGAAGTTTCTGCAGGGGAGAGGAACCAGGCCTTGAAAGTTTGACAATGCAAGAAATGGAAAAGGATGTTTAGAATGGAAATTCTTATGCTACTGCTGCTTATTCTGTCTCTAAGCATAAAGGTATGTCTTCAAATAATTAAACATAATTAAGTTGTTATACTGCTATTTTAAACAGTAGCATTTCACTTGCATGTATATGGTGTGATTCCTGCAAAACCTACTAATTGTGCTTGGCCTAGGCAGCAACAGCAGTAAAACGCTGCCCAGAGGAAAGATACTGAGTTTGAAATTGTTTTACTTAAGCAGAATTGACCTGGTTTCAGCTGAGAGAGAGTTAATTTTCTTCTCAGTAGCTGGTGCAGTGATAGGTTTTGGATTTAGTGTGAGAATAATATTGATAATACACTGATGTTTTAAATGGTTGCTAGGCAGTGCTCCTTCTAAGTCAAGGACTTTTCAGTTTCACATGCTCTGCCAGTGAGGAGGTGAACAAGAATCTGGGAGGCAGCATTGCCAAGACAGCTGATCTGAACTGGCCAAAAGAATAATTTGTGCCACAGTTCATCATGCTCCACATATAAGTGAGGGGGAGCTGGCCAGAATGTGCCAATTGTTGTGGGCCATGGGCTGGGCACTGGTCAGTGGATGGCAAGAGGATGTATGGTACATCACTTCTTGGAGGAATAAACCTACCTCTCTCTCCTTTTTATCACTTCCAGTACCTGTGATAGGAATCTGTGATGATGTTCAATGGTTCATTTTCTGCCATAAAATCCCACTCAGTAAAGAAGAAAATGTAAAAAACAGGAGGGAAGTAAAACAGGGCAATGACATGAAATGGAAGACTTGTAATGGCAAAGCAATGACCTTAAAATATCTTCTCTCATCTATATGCTAAACATTTGGATTGCATTTTGAGTTAACAAATTCTTGGAAGCCTCTATTCAACTGTAAAAATAAGCACCACAAATAAGCACCACTAGCAACCAAGCTAGTCCATTTAAATAAGCATGGAAATGAGACTATTTCAGCAGGTAGATAAATATTGTAAATATTTATGCTGGTAAGAATAATAATGAAAAAAACTTCACTGGAATCAACTACAGAGACATTTTGTGCATCCATGCACATGAGTGTTTTCAACTGTGATCTATAGAGGACGTTAATAGCAAGAATGTATTGAATCTTAATTGTTACTACTACCCTTATTCCAGATCTCTGATAATAAAGGAGATCTGAATTACCTGGTTGATATCAATCCTATCAGATTGTAGAAGAGCTCTGTTGGCTGAAATCACTACCTTCCTAGTATTCAGAGTCCTACCTTTTGTTTCTGCATAGAGCTCTAGAAAACAGCCATCATACAACCCCTCAATTTGGTTTTGCCCTGTTGGACACCGTATTGAACATGAATGAGCCCAGAGAGATGCCAGACAAGCAACTCCTCTTTTTAGAAAGCAGATTTTTTTTTTTTACCCTGAGGTCTGGATTTGGCTGAAGAGATGAGAATTTTTAAGAGAACTTGCTCACTTAAAATAACATATTCTGTTAACTTAAGTTCTTATACAAAAAGTCAGATGGGCTTTGGCAGTAAGTTCAGACAGTCTGTGTTGTACTGAAGAGCACATCCTGTTCTCTTCCTTGAGATATCTGACATGTCTGGTCTCGTATCTCAAAAGCTTCTGTATTAGTGTCAAAAGAATGTAAGACACTCTTACTTTTTGTGGGAGATGGAAATGAGAGAAAATAATTGAACTCTTCCAGTATATACTATGTGTGACTGAAGTCTGGAAAATAGCTGGATAGGTCTTGTAGCTATAAATAATGAAATTAAATGATCTGATCTTTTCATTATTTAGCAAAATATCCATCCATTTTCAGTATCCAGATGCTGAATTTCATCTCTAAAAAAACCCTATGACATTACAAAAGACACAGGAAGAATCACATGGAAAAGAAACTTAAAGAAGAAATATGTGAAAAGACAGCACTAAAATAATAGGAAAGGGAAAATGGAAATTTAAAAGAACTGATGATTTCACTGATGCTGTTATAGTATGTGATATTCATATAGAAGATTAAAAGAACAGATGGCAGAGAGAATGCATACAAAGCCATTCAATAGACACTTACTCGTGCCTCTAGAGACTATTGATGTACTTTTCTTATCCCCTACCATTGAGAAGGATAAGGATATTGGTTATTGTCTTCTCTGTCTAGCAGAGATATCAGTATTAGAGACAGACCTAAACTGATTAAGATCATGGTGTGGTTGTCAAATATTCAGCTCTTGAACTATGATTGGCAGAGGCATTGTTCTCTTCTGTCATGTATGGAGTTTATGAGCATTGGCAAAGTGTGAAACTTAAATCTGTGTTTGGACTTTGAGGGGAGTGTTTGGGGAATAAATAGTGGGTCTACAGTTGTAGTTTGGTTCAGACTCTCCTACTCAGTACAGATATATATGGAGATACAACATCGAATAATAAAAAACAGCCCACAAACTATGTATCTTGATTATTTTTTAAAATTAGAGAAATGTAGGTACTACATGAAGAAGGTACAGAGGAATCCTAGTGCAAGAGCTGTCCCTCTCAAAAAATGGACTGTATAAATCATAAATACTTTCCCACGCATCTAATGCACTGATCAATACATGGCATAGGGCAACCTGAAGTGACAGGCTACATCTGGTCTGCTATGCTTGGGTTTTAACAAGTGGAATTAATTCCGGTTCAAAAAAAATATTACTTATAAATATATCTTTATGTTATGTTAAGAAACAGTCCTAACCTGCTTTCTCTTCCTTATCTCCTCCCCCCTCCCCCCAGAAAAAGAAAAGCTTAAAGAAAACAAAATAATCCCTTGGGTGCTGAGATGAAGCTACTGCAAAGAAAATATGCACTGGTTTTTCCAGTGTAAAACATTTGTAAACATTTGATGGAAATTTCTGTTATCTAGAACCAGCTGACTCGTAGGAATGGGGAAATAAAAGCAAGATGGCAGTGAAAGGTATTGCAGGCATCTGTTAGAGATATTTCTGCTACTTATGCCACTACTAGATGATTCCTTGTGAAGGGTTGATTCCTCCCATTTCCAGTGGCTTAGGAAGATGTTAACCTCTTTTTAAAAGACTTGCACTTTTGTTAGCCAACATTAAAAACATACAGATGGGACATGCTAGGAGGGAGCCACCTTACCATATCTAGAAAGCATTTCTTTCCTGGAGCAGCTGAGAACTCAAGGACTAAACAGTATCTTCTGGATAGAATTAAGTTTGGACCACATTGCGAATTACATTTTAACATTTATCTGTCCTTCACTCTCCTGATGGAGCTGTGCTTCTCGTCTCTATTTCAATAAGAACCAGTGTCATTCGTCTGTACGTGCTAAAAAGGGGGTAAGGGTGTGGGGAGGTGAATTGCCTTAGTTCCCGTGAAGACCACGAGAGGTCACTCCAGCTATCGAGACCATAATTTCTCACAGTGTTTTAAACGATTTGCTAGAAAGGACTGCCTATTCCTCACTGTGTTTGGGAAAATTACCTTTTCCAAACAAACAAATGGCTTCCATCGCCTGAATGCATTTCAAAGGTTATTTACAATTGATTCATAAAATAAAGAAGCTTAAGGAAGGGTTTGTATGTTTAAAATACTTTACTGATCCAAAAAAACACAAATGAAGGGACTGTACAAATATGAAATACTTGCATTTGAATTCTAGCACACATAAAGGCAAGCATCATGTCTTCAGACCTGAAGATCTCCCTTCCTACTTCTCTTGCTCCCCACTACCCTTTACTGCTTTGGAACCCTTGATAGTGGCTCCAAACTTGATATCAAAACTTGATAGAGTTTTGAGAAGAAAGAGGCTGGCAAACACAATGCTTTTCTGTTCCCTTTTTGGTCCCAAGCAGGATGAGAGTTGGTGGCTGTATGAGCAGGCTGTAGTGAGTTGTGACAATTAGAAGGTTTTCCCAACGTGAAGTCAACAGACTATGTGTCAAGTTTTATGTCTTCGAGATGACTGAACAGTACAAATCCAACAAATCCTTTGAAGAAAACTCACCCCTCTAAGAGCAAACATGCAAGCAAATAAATTCCATTCTTAACAAATCCCAAAGCTATGCTACTGTTCAAAATCACATCTAGGGATGCTTACAGCTCAATTTTTGTCTTAACTTCAATTTGTTGAAGCATCACTTTGGTCTCTTACCAGTTATACTGTGAATTTGCTGCACTGAAAAGATAGCAAAGTCCTGGGCTCCTGGGCCTCTGTTTGTTCTGTGAAGCCTTCTGTACACACAGCCAATGTGCCACAGAGCTTACTTAGAAAAACTCTAACTCCATCCTACTTCCAGTTAGTCTTTAGACTTACAGCTTTCCTTGATATGTTCATCACATCTACTTGCTGTGATGGTGAGCTTTGAAGTGCAATCAGTTGTTTTCTTACACTGAGATTTCTGGCCAGCTAATACTATGGCAGTGTAATAGATTCATTGGGCTTCCCACCAACAGGCACAGCACTGACCCCTGGCTATCTACACAGCATAACTTTTCTAATTTCTGATAGAGCAGACCATTGGATCTGTTTGATAATACATGCAAGCCTGCAAGAAAGATTTCACCTGAAGTACTCATAACAGTTTCAGGTAAGTTGTGGAAAAAGTGAAATCCCTAGTTAAAAGGCACACATTAGTCACAAGCTGGCTGTGATGCAAGACACTGAAACCCACCTCAAAATATTTGTTTAGTTCTCCCTGTGAACCATTACAATTCTTCAATCAGCATGATTTTCCTGATAATCGTACTATAACTGCCACTCACCTATAGTTTGGCATCAAGTCTGATATTAATTTGAACTTTTTAAAAATAAAAATGAAGTAAATTTTTTTTTGTGAGAGAAAATGCCTTAAAAACAAAAAAACACAATACAAAGAATAAGATAATGAGCTTGCACCTTAGACATGAAACACACATAAAAATGGATTCCTAGCTTTTGAAAACACCCAGAACAAGAACTCTTTTTCAGGCTTCCTTCTACATAATATTCCTTGTCATTTGGAAGAAAAATAGCTTAATTCTAACTACAATTATACAGAGCCATCCATGAATAAACACCTCATAGAAAGGCAGGTTTAGGTTGTTTTTCTTTAAGTAGGATTGCTCTCACTCTCCAGTGTTAGCTAACACCGTGGGAAATAATGCACAACTGGGCACTACTGGTGAGCAAAAGACAATATGATAAACTACTGAAGGTTTTGTGATAGAAATGTTTCATTTAATTATCCAGTTTTTGCTATTGTTGTATAATTATACAATAGCAACCAGATGTGAAAATGAAGTTTGTAGGGTTTTTTTTGTGAAATTGATAACTTCTTTTAAGTGATACTTTTAAGTAATTTTTTTTTTGAAATTAGCTGTAATGCCTGATGAACATTTAGTACTGTAAAATGAAATGAATGAATGTGGACTAAATCTCTCTGTATCATATGAACTCTATATATCAAGAAGACAGCTGATGAATAACTCTGATACAGTGCATATGGCAGACATGGCAACCACTCAACCCTCCAGCACTGGGTGAACCTCAGAACGTTTGAAAGTTTTGTTTTGATCACGGGCCAGAAAATGAAATTATTATCCCAAACAGCCCAGCCTCTTGGACTATATAAATCAAATATCTTATGAACAGGTTTTCTTGTAGCACTTTTGACACTTCCAGGTTTCAGATAAGTTGAGAATGTCATGAGAAGAGTCTAAGAACCAGCATGTTCTAATTTGTATTTTATTGTAAATTACTCAGTTACCAACACACTAGATTTAACAATTTTCATTTCACGTTGTGCAGGGATGCAAGGAATTCAAACAGGCTTTGAGATTTCATTTGGCTGTGGGATTAAAATCCAGTGCAGTTTAGAATTCTTTGGTATCAAGGAAGCTAACAATCCTGTACTGTATAATGGAAACTTTAAAAAAAAATACCAAGAAAAGTTGCCAATAATAACTAGCTTTGCAGCAAAAATGTACACACTTTTAACTCACAAGCATTCAAGTTTTATCTTAATTTTTGTCTAAAACCTTCTCTGCGGGACTCTAATCCTGGGAGATATAAGTTTCAGACCCATCACTTCTTCCTTCTCACCTTCCTTATCCTGTTACCCAAGAAGTACTGTGGTTTGTCAATCTCAAGCTACAATGGCTAAATTTTACCTTATTTCTTCCTTAATTTCCATAGGCTGCTCACTCACAGGCTATTTTCTGCTCCAGAGAAAAAGGAACTATTTTTCTCTTTGCAATCATGTCCAAGGTCCAGAGAGCTCGTGTGACTGCAAGGGGAATTGCCATGTCTATGTCCTCTGAGTTTCAATAAGCTACAATCCTCCTATTTAGATTTTCAGCTTCTTTCCCAAACACTGACCAGTCAAATCATTGCTAACCAATGTATGTATGGCTGGTATTAATGAGAAAAAGGTGTTCTACAGAGACAACCTATTTTGTTGAAAAAGCACCAATTTGGTGTGGCTATTAAACAAAGATGATTTGCAGTTGCTAATAGCATCTGCAAAGATATTGCTGGGTTGAGTGCACGTAGGAAAATTACTTTCACTAAGCCTAAAGAATGACTGCAGGATTTTATTCTCCTACAGCAGTGATCTGCATCTTCTGTGAATACTCTTCAAAGGCAATGATCAGCCTTATTCTGTATTTCAGAAGACGTATAAATAGTCTTGGAAAAATCTTGTGCTAATTTTGCTGTTTCCTTAGAATGTCAGGTTCAGGCAGCTCTCAACGTTGCTGCTCACATCTTAACTGAATGGTAAAAGTTAAGCTTCTCAAGGCATGCATAGCTGTAATCCAGCCTCTGGTTTCTAGGGATCAAAGGTCAGCACATTAATCTATTTGGGATAATTCATAGAGCCTCTTTGGAGAAAAGAAAAACATTAACATAAAAATAAGCCATGTTTCCTGAAAATGAATCAGAACACTTTATGATATAAACCAGTATCCCAATGATTACCCAAAGCAATTAGTTTAGTGTGTTCAGGCTCAGACTCACTCTATGCCATTTCACTCTGGGTAGACTTGCAGGTCTTTTGTTACAAGAATTTTTTGGAATAAGTAGCTTTTGCCCTGATTATGAAGTCAATTGCTTACTTTGCAGAGCCCAGCCTCAAATGTCTAGAAGTTAAAACTGACGCAATTTATATAAATTCCATCAAAGGGAGATTATTCTTGGACAGTATTTTGCCTAGCCCCACTTCTTCACTGAGGTTTAATGATTGGTTATGTTCTAAATTCTGTTTCTTGCTACCTTTGTATAACAGATGAAGGTAACTATTAATGTGCAGTGATCAGATTTCAAGTTTAAAAAACAAGAGCTGCCAAAAAGAATGCAAGGAAATAATCTATATGATTCTATGAGAGTGTGGAGGGAATTTAATTTTAAGATAGTGAGGTTTTGCTCATGGCAATTCACTGCTACCCATGTGCATTTCACGTACTAACAGAGACATGGAACTGATTTAGATGTGAAGTTCATAGTTAAGCTTGGGATTACTGTCAAATTAATTCAGTTATTGCTCATAATGTTAATTGCAGTGATGTAAAGAGCAGAATTTAAAGAGCAAAAAGAGGAAGCATGTGCATGTACTTGCATGCGTGTATTTGTATCTGTTCTTGCACATTAAAGGGACTTTTTAACCTGTCCAGGTTTGTTTTCTCAGATTGGGAAAGACATGTGATAGCTGTCACACTCATACTATCAAAAAAAAAGATTATAAATGGCCCAACTGATAGATTCTCCTCTTGTTCTTCTCACAAGCTCTCTAAAAACTCCAAAATCCAAATCTGAATAAGACAAAAGACCTGGATTGACACAGGCACAGCTGAACAGGCATATGGCAGGAAGCCTAAAATACTTTGTGGGTGAATATTTCCTTCTGAAATTAGAGTTATGGGAAATAAAAAAAGTAACTCCACTTTAAAACCATAAATCATTCTGATTCTGTTGATGGGAACAAGCTCATTGCAAAGAGTTGTTGACCCAGAGAAGAATTTTTCATAAAAGTAAATAGAAGACGTCCAATTCATATATTTCCAAACCTAGGAACTGAGCTAGTGAGGAACTGCACAAGTCCTAAGGAACATCAGGTTGGATGCAGGGCCATATAAGAATACATTGTTTGCATCTATCAAAGATTTTGTGGAAATGTTCCATATGCAACAGTTGTTCAAGAACTTGATTAGTGTGGATTCATTGTCTCTAAGGTCCTTGGCTGTGCTGTTTTTACTGCTATAGAGAAGGACTGCTGAGAAAGCATATTCCAGAAAAGATTTCTTCTGCTGTGTAGTACCTCCTACAGGGGATCCACTAAGTCAATGAGAATTTTGCATGGCATAGCATCATTAAATACGAGGATTAATTCAGTCGCCTCACTATGAACTTGGTACAACTATCAAGAGGAATGAATAGTGAAGATGACAGAATGATCTTTTCTGAATCCCTGTGCTGTCATGCAATATGGATAAATAATGAGAAATAAGTTCTTGGCAAATGCTAAGTTTGGCTCCTGAGAGCTTAGACATAATGGTAATATGATATTCAAAGAGTGTAGTGCTCAGTCAATTAGACGAATAGCCTGTTTTTGCTTGTCCTTGTCCAATAAATTTGAGAACAAATGACATTAAAGAAACCCAATTATTTCTGCAAACGAGGTACTGAGACCTGGCAGATGACCGAGTGATATTAAATGATCTTACACAGACATGGTAGTGTGATCGGGGAAGTGTTAAACAAGGCAAGAAATGCCTCATGTAGCTACAGAACTAATCCAAAACCTTGTTGCCTCTTTTCTCCTTAAAAGCTCAGCTACTTATTAGCCTTAAATCAGACTTGCCAAAATCCAGAAACCTGTTGGCCTTTTCTGCCTAGCACTATGTGCTGTATAGAATTCCTGTTCTGCTGCCCCAAAGACAGCACACAAATAAGCTTTAACTAATAACGTTTGATCAATACACTTATATGAGCATGATCTCCTCCAACTGCCAGCTGCCCTACGGCCACAAAGGGCAAGACAATATAAAAAACCAAAATTGACTTGTGCTAATTCCATATTAATTAAGCTTCTCTTGACCTGTCTTGTGTATTCTTAAGGAGACAATGGACGATCTTTGCATGCAGAGCAGCAAACATGCTCTTTTGGGATAATTTCAATAATCTGACTATATCAGGAAGATTCATGCCCTGAATTCATGCCCTTAATCAAGTTGCAGCATGTTAGGGCAATATAGAGAGGGTGAATAAAGCTATTATTCATTTCTGCATGAAAGCCAATATTATAGCTTAGTACAAGGCAAAGGGTAAAAATTTGTATGTGCTCAACTACAAGGCTTTTTTTCTTCCACTGTACGGAATATACGATCCCTATTTCTCTACATTCAATAATAACATTTTAGGCTTGAAATATTTTCCACAGTTATTCACACATATATTATCGTAATAAATGTAAACTGAGAATCCAGCTGTCAATAGGCCAATCTCTTAAAGGTTTGTTTATGGCTGAGGTAAACACATCAGCAAATAGAAGGCTGTCAGCTTGTATGTTGCCCAAGCACCATCAGCTAATGCCTCCACCTGAGGTAAGGCAGTGGCCAGTTATAGTGATTGATTTGGGCCATTAGCTTCAAATCAAAGTCAGTTTCAGTTCATCCATCTTTCTAGAGCCTTAGCAAAAAATGTTATTTGAAAATAAACACTGGCTCTTCATCTCTTTTTTCAAAAGAGCAGCAGGGAGCTGATCGACATGGCACTAAGTACGTCTCCATTTCTGCTGCCACAGCAGAAGTCTCCTGGAAACTCTGTTGCTGAATTTAGCTATTTTGTCTGTGTACAGTCCTAAAGTGCAGTTCTGGAGGAGGAGAGACTGAACTTCTTTCCAGTGAGACTGAAAAAATTGTTCCTCATAAAGTCTGATGAATTTTAAAAGCAGACTTTGATATTTAATCCCTCAGTCCAGATGACCAACATTTAACTCGAGATCAGGAAGTGAAGGGAAAAGGTGTTTCTTAACCACTTTTGCAAACCCTGGACTATCAAAGCAATAACTGCCAGCAAAGTAAAGCACCTGGGGGGTAACTCTAATCTGTAGCAACCTGACCCTGATCCTGCTTTGCGTGCTGAACACACAGGACTCCATAACCATGGTCCTACCTAGAACTGATTTACAAGAGAAATAAAGGTGACCTGGAAAGGAATGATTCTTCATCCCTTGAGGATTGCTCTCACAAAAGATAGGTTTATAAAGGCTTGGTAAAAAGGGAGTTAGTCACTGGAGACTGTCCAAAGGCCTGGCTTCGACGCAATTAATTCAGAGGAGCATCTCTGTCTGCCAAATCTGTGTTTGCAATGACAGACTTGTAGCATCAAGTGTTTGTAGGTGCCTGAGTCAAGGATTAATTCTAGGGACAAGACTTAACATTTGTTAATTACTTAAGTTCTTTCTACCTTATTATAGGGAAGCTGAATGACAGGAGAGATCCAAGACTAACTTAAATGGATGCAGGAGTTCACTGACCTCTCAGTGCAGAGTTGTGCCATGTGCTGAGGTGAGGCTTCTCTCTAAAATATGTTTTGTGATGTTTCAGATGTTCTTCTTTTTGCTCAATTCTCTTTTAATTTAGAAAATTATGCTTTCAAAAAAGATTTTCTTCAACTGCAAGCATCTGAAGTTCAGTCCATTTTTGAATTTGTTAGGGTTTTTTGGTTATGGTTCTTTGTATTATTTTTTCACAAGTTTGACTAAAAGTCTCCTCTCAAAAACCGTACAAATCAATACTGCAGTTGAGTACTCAGACATGGGGGGTTGTGACAACCCTTTCTTCTCTAACAATATGTCCTTAGAACAGGTTGTCCATGACTTGCCTCACCTTGACTGCACTCCCTCAGTTCTGACCTGATGAGAAGCTGGGGAGCCTCTGAGGCAGTGTGGGTTATTTGAGGACTCCTCCAGAGCTTTACTGCTAAGTGAGGGCAGTTTACACTTGGGGAAGTATAGCAACTATTTTAAAGAAATAACTTTTGATGGGATCTTGCTGCCATAGTCTTTTCTCTTTTGCCTGTCTTCATCAAGAACAATTGCAAATTTCCAGCTTTTTTTTTTTTGACAGTGAGTAGTCTTAAATCCAAACAAGCAAATTATCAGTAACTTCTAATGGAAGGAGCTAAACAAGTGTCATGGGGAAACCATCAAAACTTGGGCTTAGCCTCACTGTTCAGGCATTAGAAAAAGAGATTTCTTTGTGCAATTTATTGGATAAATACATATTGTGAGCGGCAATCAGTATTTTTCTTTAACATTTTAGAGGCTGATAATTGTTAGCAGGAGGCCTTACAAGGGAAACTTCAATGATCTGGTTTATTCTCCTGGGCTACTGATTGGCTTGTCTCAGCAGGAAGGCACAGATAGGCCTCCTCCTGCTCTCTGCTGAGAAAAGAGAGGATTTAGTACAAATTGAGAAGTCACCTCATACAGAGTGTCAAAAGTGACCTCATTGTAGCTGGTGCAGCCAGCTGAAGTCTGATGCGCCCTGCCATACTTTTGCTGGGTCAGATTTCTCGCCTTTTGTTATTTGAGCTTCTTTCTGAGAGCCTGGGCTGCCTAAAGGAGTAACACGACATTCCCTTTCTTTGCCCTTTAATCCAATCACAGGGGCCTTGCTTTCTCACAGAGGGCTGGGGTACACACTATGGTTAGCTGAGCAGCTGTGAAAGTGAGGTGAAGATTAAGACCTTGACTCTGATCATACATTTCAATATGAATGAAGCCAATGAAAGGGAGATTATCTTCCTTGCTACTTTTCAAATTTCTTATCTGTGAGGCAGCACTGTTTACACAAAGCTTGATGAAGTTGACTAATCTTTGCCCTGTCAGGTGCAGAAACTTTTGGTCTTCATCTTAAAAATATATTTAGGGAGAGTAGGAAGGAAGGAAGGAAGAGGAGAAAGCAGTGAGGGAGAGAAAGTCAGTTTTGATGGTAGCAGATGGGAACATGTTAAGTAAAAAATGCAGAAGTATTCTGGTTGCAGTCTGGCACTTCAAAGCAAGATGAAGAGGCATTTCAAAGAGGATATACATTATTATTTGATTAAGATTCAGCTTCCTGGATGAAATGTGCATGCAATTATTAGCATGATGATAGTAGGTTTCATAAGGAAAGTTTATTGTCTCTGTTATTGGTTCTTATTAGCAATGGGTTCAGCCTCCTATCCTGTATGTGAACTTCTACTCTTTTTCAAAATTTGCATATATGGGTGGAGTGTCCAAAACTGATCGTATCCTTTCAGTTTTGAGTACAAATTAATATCTCATGGGAGGTCTAACCCCAGATTTAGGGTGTGTAGAAGGGCTGTACACAGACAATAATTACACAGTGCCTTCTTTGCATATCTTACTGATGGATTTCATTCTTCCTGCCCTCTTAGGATCAAAATATTACAAGGGTGGTGACACACTGGAACAGGTTACCCAGAGAAGGGATGGGTGCCTCATCTCTGGAAACATCCAAACAGGCAGGATGGGCTCTGACCAACCAGATCAAGCTGAAGATATCCCTGCTCATTATGGAGGAGCCGGATTAGTTGACTGTTAAAGGTCCCTTCCAACACAAACCATTCTATGATGCTGTGAAACTCATCAAGCATTCAAATACAGGACTTTACTTCCTCACATTGTTACCAAAAGGACCAGGAGGAAGTTTTACTGTCTGTTTAAACCAGGCAGATTCTGCATGACTTTCTGTGTAGGTTATGAATAACCTGCCTTTGAAGTTTGCCAGGAACTTTTCCTTGCTTTTCACCCAGATAATCAGATACATTTCCAATCAGATCAGAGAAGGAACTTTTGGAATTCAAACCCTGAACTTAGGACTGCATTTTGCCACAATTCAGCCTGCAAATTATTTTGCAAGGAGATAATTCTTAAAAGATGACATGTTGTCATATCCTGATCCCAGTGGAAAAAAAAAAAAATCTGAGGAATTTAGTAGAAAGGTTTTTGTAAATTCAAATTTGAGGCCAAAAGTAGACACAATCCTGTTTTTACACATTTTATATGTGTGTGCCCCCAAAGCCTTTAAAGAAAATTATGAGAAGTGTGAGACACTACATAGAAGTTCTGTTTGAACCAGACTAGCAGTCAGTTCTGCCAGAGCCATTCCTTCAACAATGGTCAAGACCACAAACTCTGGCAGTCACAGAGAAATCTCTGCCATAGAAAACTGCCTCATGACCACTGCAAGTTTATAATGCCTAAAATATTATTTTCTCTCTTTTTTTAAATGTCTTTTAAAAATGTTTACTATGGCAAACAGAAGTATTTTTAAATGCAAGTAATTATTTGGTTTTTTCCCCAACCTTTCTGTCTTATGGAAGGAAGTTTCATATGAAAGGAAGGATTAATTTCAGTCTTGGATTTAAAAAAAAAAAAAAAAAATTTTTACTAGCTTTAAATTTGCTGACTTCTGCTTCTAGAGAAGCTCCTTTACTCTGATATCATGAAAGACATGATTAGAAACGTTTCTCATATTTACAGAGATCACTGTTTTCAACAAGTGTCGCTAAAAATACTTTCTGCTCTTGTCTAAAACATAAGAGTACAAATTTAAGCAACCCAAATCCAAAGATACTCTGTTCGTGTGTAGGAGCCAATGGAATTCCATGAAATAGACAATTTTTTTTCCCCTAAATATTTGAAGAATTCTGAAAAGCATCTGTAAAACGACTCTATTCAGACCTGCCTTTGTTATCACACTCTCTGTATGACCGCATGTTTATGTCCATATGCAGTTTAGATTTACAATTTCTGGCTTGATGCTATGGTTAATTTTGTATATTGATGTGATTATCACTTATTTTTACTTAGACATGATTTCCTCAGTTTTTTTCTGTGTTTTGCTTTTGTTCTTTAAGATCAGGTGTTGCAACTTTTAAGAATGGTGCCATAGATGGGTGAATTTTAGATGAGTGAAAGAGGCCACTGGAGTTTGATGTAAGTCATATAAGGCTTATGTTTGTTTGATCCTTTATTGTTTCTGCACCTGTCTGGTCTCTGGCCTGGAGTTCTTTGGATTCTCTGAAATATGGAGTATTTTAAATGTCTACTAAGTGAACTGCATTTAAATTCACTGATTTCTATTTCAATCTTCAGTAACCAAGTGATGTTGGAAAAAAGACACTGAATGGGCATTTTTGGGCACTGTGCTGGGAAAGAGGAGGCCTGTTTTTAAAAATTGTCTTTATAGAATCTAGAACCACAGAATGAAAGAATTAGAATATGAAGCCTACTGGGGGCTGGGCAGAACAAGAGAAATAGTAAAGGAACTTATTTTCTAAGCACAGCATTATGTCAACCCAGTGGGAAAAAAAATCACTCAGCTGCTTGACTCAAGATAGCTGGATGTGAAACCAGTGGTGCCATCTACCCCTTGATCCCACTGACAGATTTACTGCTTTCTGCAGAGTTCCTGCTGTCCGTGATGAAAATGGCAGGTGCACTCTGCTACAAAAGAGCATTTCTGTCTCAAAATTCATCTTGTGTGTGACTAAGAGAAGCTAGAGGTCACAGGGGGACAGTTCAGTATTTAGAGTGACTTACAACGAAATGTTACTATCTTCCCAATGACAATCTCCTTGCTATCCCACAGCTGTATCCCAGGGTAGGGAGACTAACCAGTTCAGTGCCAGATGAAATACATTAAAAAGTAGTAATTATTGGACAAATAAACAGTATGCACTGTGTACTATTCACCAAAAATAAAATATCTCAGTTTGAAGGAAGATTTGGCTTATAAGCCTACTAAAATATTATACAGAAAATTTCACTGGAAACAGTGTAAAAACTCTGAAAAGTCTTAAGTGGGGCCAAGTCATAGCCCAAATTTTAGATAACCCTAAAGGCTTGCAAGTGCTATAAATTTGAACTTAGATTTAGGTGATGATATTAATTGAAGGCACCTTTTCATTACTATGTAGATAATTACTGTATGTCAGTATGTATCTCACAAGCTAGACAGCATTCAGTCCTACTTATTTCGAAATATTTGACTTGGCTTTTGCAGCTGAATTTCAGCTTGAGCCAATTGAAAAATACCTTGCCTTCAACCCAGCCTGACTTTACATCCAGTTTGTAATTTCACTGACGTACAAAGACGGTATTTTGAGTGAATTAGGTTGAGATTGTTCTATTTTACTTTTATGTCAAAATAAACCCCTAACTCAAAATTCCTCACTCGTTTTTTTTGGAGAGAGACTGAAGTCTTACACACAGAATTTAGGACTATATCTGTGTTTCAAATACCCACAATTTGAAATACAGGTGAAGAGTCTACTGGAAAGGTTGAGTGAGCCAACTGGTCTTATTTCTATTTCAATCTACCCAAAAATTATCCAAAGACTGGTGAATATAATCCAAATGAAATTTTGAGGCCACTTTTGTAGCATAATGATTCACTGGGACCAGACTGCGGTTCATCGATAATATATTTTTTTGGAAAGGGTAATATAAGAACATTCTGACAAGAGATGGTAATGATATTTGTGTACAAATTCCCTAGTGCACAGTGTCAGCAATCTTACTGAAGATCCAGCAATTCCAGGATATTACAATCAAGCCATGCAGTCCTGTCATTACCTCAAATAGCATCTCTTGCACAAAAGGGTAAAACAAGAGTTCAATTCCCAGTGTAAACCTGAGATCCAATCTTACACTATCTTATAGCAGTTCTATTTTATTATTTTCAGCAAAGTTTTTTTCTACAAGTAAATTCTGAAAGGCACATCTAGATTTTCGGTTTGTCATTCCATTACCCTATGTGGTTTAACATAAAAGATATAGATGACTTGTATATGTTTTCAATACCCATGCAGAGTTCTGTTATTGGAAGGAGAAGCCTGCTTGTATTTGTATTGCTTCCCTTTTGTTTGTTTCCTCACAGGCCTTTCAAACACTGCTGCTGCATTACGAGCAGCATGTGCATGGCTTAAACTAAGTGCTGACAGGCTGCAGAAAGAGGGAAAATTGCTACGTTGTACACTCATTTTCTGCTTGGCTTTGCCCTCTGTAACTGGTCATAATTTCCTCCCCAAAGCTCTGTCCTCTGTTTATTATTGCTTCTCCCATGGGTTGGTTGCCTTTGCTTGTGCTGGGACTGCACAGTACCACCGCAGAGTGGTGAGCCACTGCCAGCTGCCCAAATGGCTGAGGCTTGCCACGTGGCTTCACTGCTCTCTGTCAGTGGATAACTGTGCTGGAGTGTGAACCCCCACAGCACTCCCCTGTCCTGAGACGAGGGAAACATGCAGCTGACTTAAAACATGGGGTCCTGTCATGACAGGCAATGGTGGGAAAGAAGTGACTGTGAGACACGAAGCAGTAAAGCAGTCTGGCAGGTGGTGCCACAAAACTGACCCCATTTTCTACAGAAAACATTATTTGTTTTCTCCATTTCTCTAAGCTAGGGAAAGAGGACTTACTTTACTTCATTAAAATATTTCTTTAGCAGTTACCAACAAAAAAATACAAATTCACATTTAAAAATCTACATGAAAAGTTTGATGTTTCTCACTACACCATTGCTAAACTATGGGAAGTGAAGAAATTAAGAGAAACAGGGAAACTACTTGCTGAAAAGGAATACAATAATCAAGTTTAGATGTAATTATCAAGAAGGTCACTTTGATATTCTCTACTCATCCTCTGGTATAATTTATTCCCAGGAAAAACAAAAGAGTAGATTTCATTAAAAGAACTAATTCCAGAAATGAGAATCTGTCTCACATTTTCTCTAGGATATTTTTGTTATAAACCAGAGATAAATATTTTTTACACCTTTCCCCTTAAAAATTGATCTATTCATACCACACATCTTTCTGCCATGTGTCAGACCTTTTATTCCCATCTGCAGCTGCCTAAGAAGGATCTCACTGACCTGAGCACCAAACTTTCTGTTAATAGTTCCACAGCAATTTCCATAAAAATTATAGAGTGTGTTGATATGTGTTGATAATTTTCAGTCTGATTTCTAAATCTCCTTAAAAAATCTGATGCTAAATTTAGAACATTTAGAACATCAGACATTTCCAAGTATGATCATGATAAGTACAAATATTTTTCAAATGGTATGTGGTTGTGTGTACAAGGAGAAAGGAAGCTCTGTTCAGCTAAGCAACAAGTTTTTCAAACATAATCAAGATATTCATAGGAAAAATCTGAACTTTTTATAGGCAAAGGAAGTTAGGAATTGACTTCCAAACCTATTTTTGGACAACTTCAAACTGGGGTTTTACTATTTTACAAATAAACAACTGCTAACTCAACACAGAGGAAAGCCCCAGAGAGAGGGAGGTGCACATTTTCACTGATCACTCTGACTTGATAATTTCATACTCTACCTGTAGGGTTCATATGCTATAAAAAATAGGCTTTTTTAAAATATGAATTTAAAAAGAAAGTACTAAAGAATCAGTGGGTGCCAATGGGAAAATCCCTTTTCTGAGGAGCTCTCCATCAAGATCACTCCTGTGTGTTGACTTCTCTTACCTCTGAGTCAGGTTAGGGCTGAACTACCCACTCTTCCAGAATGCCTATAGGGCATGAGCTAACAGGATGTTATTCTGTTGCCATGTCTGCTAACAAACCCCTAACCTCATGCATTTACAAATAATGAAAATAGATTAATAGATTTTTAAGCCTAGAAGTGACCATTATTATCATTTTGGCCTGACCCTGTGTTCTAGTAAGGGTCGCAGGATACTACAGGGTTTTTTGCCAAAAATATGGCATTTGCACCGCACTCAATTTTGTATAAACATGGACAATTATGTTTAATTGTTTATGCTGTTCTTAACTAGGTGAAAAATTGAAATAGGAACTAATCAGTGGAAAAAATCTACTAGACCCTGCTACCAGGGTCTATTGAGACTATATGGAAGGGTGAGTTCTAGAAGCAAAGGCTGCAGTGACAACAGAAAATGGATCTCAGAAGGGTATTAGAAGTTAACCTACAGAAGTAGCTCCTTTCAGAGGCCTGGGTAATGCTATTTGAAAACAATGTCTGATTCACTAAAGGAATGACAGAATTCCTGCTAGCATCAATAGTTGAAGCCACCATTTTTACACCATGAAGTAAGCATAAGGACTAATATATAAGGAGGATAAGAAAAGATTTTTTGTGGGTTTCTTTTTGTTCTAAGGACAGAGTTAAGGATAAAAATTGTGATCACAGAACACATGCAATGTCTTGTGCTTCATAGACACAGTAAAGTCTTACAAAGGTTTGATTTAACAGATGATGCATTAAACAGTAGTATGTATTATAGTTGATGAAACGTACTTTGAATCCTTTACTGAATGATTTTCAATGACCTGTCTTCTTCAGGGAAAATGTGTTCATTTGTGAGTAGTTTTCTGTCTGCAGTTAGGAAGGTTTACTGTGAAAGCTTTTGCAAGTGTGCACTTGACAAGTAAGGGTTCAGCAATGTCCTGAAGAGGCAACTCATTTAAGTAACAGTGAACACATCTATGCTGGATCTTGATCCAAACCCACAAAATCTTCTTGTACTATAAAGTACAAGTCTCTGTGTTTAAGACTATTGAATTCTTATTTTCTTTTTCCTTTCTTTTGATTTTATAATGATCTAATTCACAGTGGTTCATATTGAAGATACAATTTTGGAAAAAAAGAGAAAATCACTAACTGTAAATAACCTTACCTGATTAAAATATATATAATCTATTTCAGGAACACTGGATATAACAGAAAGTTGTATGATGCCAGTAAACAGGAAATAAAAAGAGGGATGTGGACAGCCAGAGAAAATTCAAGTCTCATAGGACCAATATATAAACATAATGAAGTGCTTGTGGCAATTTGGCATTTCTTTAGCTTTGGGGAAGAGAAGGTCGAGGGTCTAATTCTGCTGCAGAGAGGAAAAGGTTTGCAATGTGGGGATGTGTTAGAAACTGTTTAAAGATTTAGAGCTAGGGAATTAGTAAAAACATAAAGATAACCAAACAGGCTAAACACCAAGGCAGTAAAGGACAGAATTGTTTATGAAGGGCTGAGTCAAACAGGCAGCCACTTCAATAAGCATCAAATGTCCAAGATACGGAAGTGTGAATATGATGTCTAGACAGAATCCTAAATTGAGATTAGGTAGCTCTGTATTCTCAGGTATGCAAGCAGCTCCAAAACATGCTTTTAGCATGGGGAATCTGCCTTCAGTCTTCTTTTGTATTGGGAAATGTGCATCAGTTGTTTTCTGACCTTACGAGACACTTGCCTTGATTTTCTTCTTTCTGTGCACACGGCCTTGTTCTGCATTCCCTGTACCCAAACCCAATTCCTACAAAGCACAACTCTGTTCCATGTGGTAGCACAATTCTCATAAAAGGTCCTTAGGAACATACATACACTGGCCTGGAGAAAATCTTAACTGAAAGCATACATAAATCTAGAGATGGAATGGAGTGAAGCAAGAGGTACCTTAGAAATTTATGCCAAGGGCGGAGAAATGTTGTCTGTACTACAATTGTCACTGTTATCTACTGGCCAATCATACTTTGTATGCACTGGAGATAAGTGCATAGGGATGATTATTTCTCCAGAGAGCTTCCTAAGGTTATTTCTAAAGAACAGCACTAGTTCATTGAAAATGCCTGTTCTCACCTTCCTCTGTCCTTGTTGGAAGTTACCTGTGCTGCAGATTGCAGTAAAGGAAAATTGCCACCTTTACATCCGTTCTGGCCAATGGCTATGCCCAGAGGTTAAAAAAGCAGTCTCAATGTTTGTTGGTTTATCCTTGACATGTCAAGAAAAGAATAATCATTCTTAAACCTTTTCTAAAGAGGGAGTGTTAGAGCTGGAAGAAGCAGTTTTGCTCATTTGAAAACCTTCCTCTGGTCAGTCCAAACCCACATTTCCATTTCCAGAGAGATTTGCTATAATTCTTTTAGACCAGGAATAATAAAAATATTGTTAATGTCAAGAAGAGAAGCCTTCCTTTCATTTTCTTAGTAGGTGCATCAAATTTGATAGATGTCAAAAGTAAGAATAGATTTATAAAATATACAACTGGAATTTCTGCTTTTTGTACCTTGATCCTGTTCCCAAGAAAAAATCAAGAGGAGTTTTGCTACTGACCTCTGCATGAAGGGAGCAGGGCCTTCAAATTGCATAACAAAATATTCTTTATTCCTTTCTGTTTTAATGTCTATATAGATGTAGGCTGGAGTAGGATGAAAGTGTCAGTTTTTACATTTAAGGATTTGTGCTTTATGAGCCTTGATATGTTAATGCTTCCTCTGGGGCTATTCTGGATGAGTGCATTGCACAGGTGGCCCACTGCAATTTATAGACACAATAATTGAACAAGAGAAATAAGAGACCAGAGTGTTTTCAGCACATGGGATGCAGCTGGTTCAACTACTTTAGCAGGAGGCATAACTTTTGTATGACAGAGTCCTTTTCTGAAACATAGCAAAGAGGACTTTTTTTGTGGGGACCCATGTACTCCTTTTTGCACTTACCCAGCTTGCTTCACATACCAGAGAATGCTCTGAGAGTTACTTTGTCATGCCCTTAAATGAGCAATTTAGCCCTCTATAATTTATACTGCAAAGGAACTCTTAAAACAAACATCTGTTAAACCAGAAGTTGACTTGAGAAATGCATAACTCCCACGAGCTGAACAGTCCGCTACCAAGGACCTTTAAATTTAGCAAAGTGATAATATAATGAAAAAAAGAAAAACAACTATTACAGTTACTATTAAATAAAGCGAAGCTCAAAATAATATTTTCATTGCTCTCTTATAATAGTGTTAACCTTAACTTTCAAAGTTGCAAATATCTCGACATGACAGAAGATTTTCTGCAAAAAACTAGAAGATGCTCATCTACAGACTTTTGTCTTTCTGAAATCTAAAATAATGAACAAACAAATAACTGCTAGTGTTACAGACAGAATCTGCTAGGAAAAATTCTAAACTAAGGAAGGATGTGGGGCAAATATAAGAAGTATTTAGCCTTTCTGCCTCTTTTAATGAAGAAAATGAATCTTATCTTAAACTTCCTGTAGATTTAAAACATGGAAAATTTGATTTTATTGCATTAAACAGTAACAATTAAAAGATGAAAATCAAATCTTGGTTGCCTAATTGCACGTGTTCTGATACCATAAGATTTGCGGTATCTTTGAATCAGGGCTTGAGAATGGAGGAAACAGTTCCTAGCATTTATGTGATAAAAGTATTTTTTAAATTTAGTAATAAATCTAAAATTAAGGTGTGCTGCCTTCAACAAATGTTCCAGTAATCAGTATCCTTTATTGTATCTTGAGGTATATCAGATACAATTTCTGTTTGGGATGTTTTGAAAAAGAAATTTTAATTACCATAACTCAGTGCATATACACAAAATTTCTTTCTGCTTAAAAGTTAATTAAATGCCATAGTTAGGCAATTAGTTACTTTTCATTTACTGTCTCTCCCTCTTAACAATTAAGTAATTAATTAATACCCATAATTTTTTTTTGTCTCTTTACACATTCTGCAACAGCACAATTTTAAAGTTTTCTCTACACATGATGGAGACATTGATCAGCACACATGGAATGAAGTTATGAGCCATTTAAGTTCTGAATTTAGGCAGTTGTAAACAGCCATTGGGGTAATTTTCCCTCCAAAACTTAGTGCCAAGCTTCACCAGTCCTAATTTTGGCCAATTTTAATTATTATAATAACCACATGAGGTATAATTTCTTCTGCTTGACCACAGTTTACATAAAAATAAGGGGAGGGGGAGGAACCCTGTCATTAGTTTTTCGTATTGAGAAGGCATTTACATGTATATAAAAGAATTATCAGTAAAATATACATTTGTCACACAATCTTCACAAACTTCACTTACATTAACAAAAAGAATTCTACACACCAAAGCCAAAATAGCACTGACAAAGGTGGGAAATTTGTACACACACCACCCTTCATCCCTTCACTTCAATACAACAAAATTTCCCCATTATTTTATAGAAGAGATATAAAACTTAGAAACCACTGCCAAAGTCCATATACTTAAATATCTTAATGAAATGGGACTTCAGACAAACAACTGAGTTTTCACAGAAAAAAGTATGCATAACTTCAAAGCAATTTTTTTTAATAAACAAGAAGAATTTGCAAGAGGTATATCACAAATTTCCATAGTAAAATGTATTTATAATTTTTTTCAGAAGGATTCCTTCATTCTCCCATTTACTCCTCTATAGCAATTGTTCTGTCCTCCCACTGTCAGAAGGTAAAAAGGAAAAAGGGGGCCATAGATAATAATAACCTGATAATCTAGAGAGCTCTATTCTATCCTATCAGGATTTTGATTTTGTGATTTTAAATTTAATAAGAAAGTAATAAAGTAAATGCAGTAAATGATCCATTGAAATTATGCATAATCTTCCAGGAGTCTCTACAAATGTGATGGAGGTTTGGCAAAGGTCTGTCATTCAAATAGGAATTTAAGCAGCACAAGAAAGCCCAAGAAAGGCAAGAGGGTGTCACAGTGGTAGTAACATTACTAATGTTCTACAAATTTCCAAATAATTCAACTGCTTTGAGCCAGTTGGACAGGGTACTCAAGCAAACATCTACTATTAAGCTCGTAGCATAAATGACACCTGCTTTAACATCTTGCTGTCTCCTGCACAAGCTTCACTAGGCACATCATCCTTGGCAGTTACAAGTAAAAATCACGAGTTTCCAGTGTGTCCCTGGTGTTTATATGCTGTTCTTATTTCACAGGAACAGTCTTTGCTGCACTATCCCAACTGGGCAGTAAATGCCTTGGAAGTTGCCTGTACCAGCATCGTAATTTTCCAGTAGTTCCAACATCTACCTTTTCTAACCAGAAGTAAGAGGCAACCTGTTTCTCAGGGCATATCAGGTAGAAAATTTATTCTTCATTCGCTGTCAATTACTTATTGATTTTATTATGTGCTTCAGAAAAAGGGATTAATTTTATACTTCGTAGTTTTTCTACAAGGTTACGAGTGCAGGGACTACCCTGAGGCTTACTTCAACTCATACCATGCCTAAACCCACAAAATTTAATTTCTGTTATGTATTTATTATAATCAGAACTAAACCCACCTTCACTAGAAATTGTGATGACATAATTATATTGTCATATATCCAAGCATATTTGAGTTTGAGTTCTGTACTCAACCATAAATTTGGGCCAGTGCATGCCTCTAGGTCTGAGCTCTCCTAATTCTAAAAATAGATTCCTCACATTTTTCCATGTATTGTAACAAACTTACAGCCCAGTTAAATGCTGTTTATAGAAGAGAGATGAAGAAAATAAATTGTTCCATCTCCATGCATTCTTCTTGCCCGGCCTGAAAGCAAACAATTCTGCTTTGCTCATTGATTACCAAAATAGTTTCTTGATGACTTGTTAATTTGATAGGTCAGGCAATTTATTAGGTGTTTCCTGTGTTTCCAGCTACAGTCTGCATTGCAAGGAAACAAGTAGTGTCTGTGGCATGGAAGATGAGTCTGTGTCTGATGAGAGCCATGTGTACCGAACTCCCATTTTTCATAAGTGCTGTCATTTTACAGATGTATGACCCTCTTCTCCTGGTTACAGAGGAGGGGGGCTGGGGAAGATAATGTACAGGGTTCAGCAGAGAAACCCTTGTAGGCAGAAACACAAATCATGTCATGCAAACCAGAACAGGCTACAGGAACATCACATCTCTTTGCAGAAGACAATAACAGATAGGACAGAGAAAGATGGAGTCTAAGATGATTAGGAAAACAGGAATGGTTAATGGATAACAGCAACGTGGCGCCAAGCAGTTCATTCCATGTCATAAAGATATGAGGCAACACAAACAGAGAGCAGGTAAAAGGTCTTTGAAATTCATCCAATCAATGCAGACGCAGATTTGTGTTCCCAGTATATTTGACAGAGAATAATACAGACTGTGGAGAAATTAATGTATTCAAATTAAGTCTTTTGTTTTCTTAGCATCTCCTATTCTCAGCATGCTGTATATCATTTCCAATTTGAAATTACCATTTTGGTTTCGTTACTTTTTTTTAAACATCTCTTCTCTGCAAATTCAAATCACTTTCTTTTTCCTTCAAACTCAGTTAGCATGTATTTTGGGAAGATCATTTCTCTTTTACATTAGACCAGTAAGCTTGAGAAACACTCTGAAACACATGGCAGTAATTCCACCCCACTCCTCACCTCCTGTGGAGGTCCCTACTGTACTGCTATTGCTGCGGGATTTGACTGATCCCAATGCACAGTGAAGGCATAGAGGGATCAGTGCTACTAAGCCCCTGACCAAGAAGGTTCTCAAAACTCTGTTGCATACATGTATGGGGCAAATTGAGGTATTACACTATCCCTGAAGATTTAGAATTACTAAGGAAGACAGACTAATCTCTAATTTTACTCTGCTTCGTTTAAGGCACCTATTTGTGTTTTCTGTTTTAGTATGAAATTACTCATAAGCCCTTGAATTTTGGTCAGCAATTTGTGGCAGCCCTGTTTTGCAATATTTGGCACACTTCTCACAGAGTAATGATCCTGGAAGAGCACTGAGAAATTAATTTGCAGTGATAAAACTGTTGAAACATCAGAGTTCAGCATGCTTATACACGAAAAGTGCTTGAGACTAGGAAATAACTGATGTAGCCCAGGAAAAAATCTCCCTGACATTCTCACTTCTCAGAAATTTGGATCCCTGGCACGCACAAATTTACAGGTACATTGTGGATTTCATACAACCACCAGGTTCTCAACAGACAGCAATAAGAAATGAAGTGGGGGTATGTTGGCATGTTTCAAATCAACCAGAATGTGTCTGAGAAACCACTTAAAGAGCTAGTTAAAGAGCTTCAGCTCTTTCTTTTCACATAAACACTCCTTGTAAGAAAGGTGGTAGTGTGTAAAGTTACCAACAGCAAGTGGATGTAAGTAACAGAAATCTATTAGTATTGGATGACTTTCCAAATCTAAATGACAGAAAATACAGGAACACAGCCAACAGACACTTCAGCAATGTGCTTGTTTTTCACTAAATCCTCTACTTTGGTTGCAAGTGTTTATCCTTACTCTGGCAAAGATTTCATTGACTTCAGTGGAAATTCTGACTGTAAGAGGAATGTAGAATTTTTCTCCTCCTGTAAACAGAGGTTCTCTGGAATTGCAGCCTGCACATAATAAACCTCTGAAACAATTCAGACCCATCATTCTATTTCACTGTGAACAGAACTCCAGTATATCTCAGTTAACAATAAACATAGGCTCTCCTCCCAGTCCTATTGAAATCTATGGCAAAACTCCCAGTGACTTCAATAGGAGCTGTAGCAGACCCTGAGGCTTTCAAAGACCAGACATGCAATGCTTTAGTGGTCTGCCTCCTTTAACTACAGGTCAAGCCTTTGGCTTTGTAAAATAAGGAGATGAAGAATATACTTTATGCGTGCTAGATGAAAAAAAAAGAATAAACCAGCAATAACAGGCATTTATAATAAAAAGTGCTAAATGGAGAGCATGAACCTCATATCACACAAAATCAATTTTATATACTCATCCTATAATAAAATGTGGTCAATATAATGCTTTTCCACATGTTCAAAATCACTAAATGACAGTTAATTATCATCATTTACTCCAATCAATTACATATAACATATAAATAGATCAAAATAAGTTACATCTAGAGTATTATAAAATAAAGAATGTTAATTATTGCAGAGGTAAGACTAGAATTAAACAGAGAATGATTTGTTTGCTAGATAACAAAGTTAGGAAAACAGGACTAAATCTCTGTATGCCACGATTACCTCACATTTGATAACACTCTCCAAGATGCTGTTGTTTATTCTTTAGATAAATGTCCTAATCAATAGATACATGAAGACAAAATAAGAGCAATCAAGAGGGGTGTATTTGCCTCCCTATTGGTACATATCTATTGAGAGCAAATAGAATTTGCATCAGCAAAACCTACTTTGAGTCTAATTTGCAGTTCTGATTTATAGCTTTTAGAAACATCATGTCAGGGATATGGCAAATATTCAAACATTTGCTTAGCTAAAAGATAAAGGGCTATAAAGGCAGCTGAGATATGACACAGAAAACAAGGTTTAGGATACTATGCTCAAAACTGTAGGTCACCTTTCTTCAAGATCAGAAAGAACCAAAATGTCCCCATTTCACAAGAGTTTATGGAGAGAGGGTGTCTTAAAAAGAACAGCAGCTCTCATGTTTTTTTGTCATCGACAGTAGATAGAGCAAATCCTAAAAAAATCACAGCTTTATGCCATTACTTCCTTAAAAAAATGGTATGAATACAGTTTAAAGATAATTGTGTTGCTAAAGGCTTATTAGGTAAGTTTTAACACTTGAATCAGCATCAAGCTTTCCTTGTGCTAGGACCTATAAAAATACATAGGCTCTAGCAGGATGGAAATAGCCAACTGCTTTTGATTCTCAAGGCCTTCTAAAACATATTTCCCCTAATAGGAATTTAGTCTAGCTTACCCCTACCCTAACCCTTGCTGCAAACTGTCTGATGAATTTGCTATAATCCAGAACAGTAAAATTATCTAGGTTTAGAAAATACAAAACACTCCCAAACTAAATTTTCTCTCCCCTAATATCACCTTAACAAGCCCCGGGGACTTAAAACATAATAAAAATAATTTCAGTGGCCTGGTTTGTAATCATGGCTTTTCAGACAGTTCAGGTCAGCTGAGGAGGGCACAAACTGTAATATGGGATTATGAAGCTGGAGTAAAGGACAACAGAGTACTTTTCATAGTGGATTGCCACTATCAAATCCATGAAAATAAACTCCATTCTAAGTCTCTTTTTCACTTTGACAAACTACCTACTAAGCAGAAATAAGCATGTAAAGAAAAGTTCAGCTCTGCTTAAGTCTGGGAGTTACTCATCACTCCAGTGAGGATTTCACCTTTTACATCTAATAGAATTTGTCTTTTTCAGTGCTGGCAGCTGAGGGGGATGGTATGCATATTTTCTACCAGCTATGAGTGCAGGGCTTTTCCTGCCCCTTAAGAAAACAGCTTCTGAAGATCAGACCCAAACATTCATTTTCTGTTCAGTATTCCTGGAATGCTCTTCTGTTTCTTTATGCTTGGTAACTATTTGCACCTCACAGTATCCTCTCTGCAAAGTGGTGTTAAAATCTTTCTCTCTCACATGGCCCTGGTGACAATTAATATTTATGCTGATCTTTGAGAGACTAGAATGAAAGTTAGCAAAGTACGCATGCCTGATTTTGTTCCCACTGTTCAGAAAAGCCTGTACAAAGCTAATACTTTGCACTAGGGATCTTTCTGATGGACAAGGAATGAAACCAGTGAATAGAACTACTGGTGCCAGATCAAAAGAGACCCTCTATTCACCCTATCTCCCTCATTTATTTTTTGGCATTATCTTTTTCCTTCCTATCTCTCCAAGGCCCAAGGCATCAAAATTTACATCTTCTTTGTGTTCTGTCCTCAAGAAGGAAAGGAAAGAAGGAGTACAAGGGGAAAGTAAGAGAGACAAAAGGAAGAAACATTTCTAGATGTCAAGCAGTGTAACCAGTTCCTTAATGTTAGTCTGTGCTTTTGAATATCTTATAATTTATAAACCGGAAACACATTCTGCTTTGATTTTTAAACAGCAGCTGAAATTGCATGCCTGTTCTAAGCCTTTTAAGGGATAAGGAAACTGATAGAGATAAAAAAATATTCTTGTAATTCTTATACGATTCTGGTAGTGTTCCAGATTTCCATGGCAGGTGTGGAAGGGATTTCAAAGGTGGAAAGAAAGGATGAAAGACATTTGGAAAAAGGTTTCACTTCTGTGAAAATGGATCCAAAATCTCTGTTAATCACTAGAATTACACAATTACCTCTTGCTTCTTAAAGGCTTTATAGTTTTAATAAAGCAGAATAGCTGCTGTCATGTATGCAAAATCATGACGAGATTTTCTGCATCTTCACAATTGCCATTTTGTGAAGTTCTGTTGTGCTAAAGGGCCATATCTTTGACTCATTTGTGATAAAAGACTGTGATGTGATTTTCCTTAAGTTTCTGTAGCACTCAAGGTAAGCTTTGTATCATAGCCCCAGATTCATTACATTCAGTGAAGAAAAACTGCTAAGGAAACCATACACCAGTGTAAGCAGGCTGAAAACACATCCATCTGAATGAGAAATTCAGCTAGATATTAAAGGAGGCCAGTGGCTACTTAGATGATAAGCCTCTCTATTTGCAAGTACACCAGAACAGAAGGCCTGAGCATGGCTTTACATGCAAGATGTGAAATAGTTCTGTCCAAGCTCTCAGCCAGAGCAGCAGTGTAGGAGACAGGCAGTACAGGGATACTGTACAACCTCAGCCCTTGAATTCTACAGTGATAAGGCAGACTCCCAGGATTAACAGCCCTGTCAAGGGTAAGTCTCTGAAGTGCTTATTTGTTTAGAAGAACCACCTCATTCATCATTAAGGAGTGATAGAAATGGAAGTCCTCTGACACAGTATCTGAAGTCTACCTGGATGTATGTTTTCTCAGTATCATGGGAAGCAGAAGATAAAATATTGCTATCTGGTTTTAAAAACAGTATTAAAATGAAATACATTACTTGTGTTTAGAATGTTTGGTTTTTAAGATGTTTATTTTATTTCTTTTCATGGAAATATTGCAGTCTATATTGAAAGTATCTACTTTCCATGATGAGAAGAAATATACTTATATGAATACAATTTTAAGAACAGCAGTAAAATTTAAATTAACATCCTCCCTACTTCAAAAAGAAACAGGTTATATCTTGGCTTTCAATGAAGTTTAAATAGATGTTTCTGATAATAAGTAACAACACTTTTCTGATAAAATCATGAAATTAATTTTTTTAAGCTTCATTTACATAAAGAGTGAATTCAACTAAAATTTTGTAATATGAAAATTCTGTACTATTCATATGAAGATTTTTATTGTATGGAGTTATTCTATGAATGGTCCTATTCTGCAAAATCAGAACCTGTTTCTGTATTCCTAAGATTCAAGGTCTTATTCATAGCCCATCTTTCCTCTGTATCTTGCTGAAAATTACACTTAGGAGAAAGGATCAAATGAAAACCTAATGTAAGGGTTCTAAATGACTTGGAAATACCTTTCTTGGAGACCAGAGACTAAAACGAGGATAGTAAGAAGAAACCGAGAGTGGAGAATACAAAACACTACAAGAAATGATGGGAAGCAATTCCTCACTCTGTTGGTGGTCTTGTAGATATCGAACCTAATTGGATGTTAAGAATTAAAGATAACTTTTTCTGTCATTTTACAATGTGTGTTGTGAAGCAGACTAGGGCAACACTCGTTTTACCATTGAGAGACATATATAACTTTTTTTTTCCAATTTAGAAAACTTGTCATTTGTTGGAAGTGCAAGCATAATTTTGCAACAGAGTTGTGCTAGGAAATACTAATTTTCATAAAATCATAGAGTCATTGAAAGGTTAGAGATTATTTCATTCCAAACCCCACTGCCATGGGCAGCAACACCTCCAACTAGACCAGGCTTCTCAATTTTGTTATCAGTCCCATGTTTCCTAAGTTGTTATACTCTGTCAAATTTATTAGGAGAAAAAACAACCATACAAACAAAGGACATTCTCCCTTTATTCACTGTTAGTTTTTTTTTTCCCTGTGGAAGAAACATGTACAGGGTACAAGGAAATCTATTTTAAATGATTTTTCAGGGTATTGGCATGCTCCTAATCCATATATGAGAAATCCGTCAATGGAGAATTTCACATATTGCAGTAAGAGGAAAGAATTATGCAGAATCACTGTCTTCAACACAGTAATGGTGTGACTAGAAATACTAAATCCTGTCAATAATTTGGCATCAGCATTGATGCCGATACCCTTTCTAAAATTAGCAATATATGTTTTGTATGAGGCTGTGTCAATCACCATACATTAGAAATCATCATAGAAAACATCTGCTATCATTCTGATTTTGTGTTTTTTAGAAAACATCTGATTACCCTTGACTATTCAAGAACTGCTCCCTTAGAAAGCACTAATTAAGATACTGAAGAGTCTCATCTAATATTTATACTTCTGGTGTTGCACTAGATCATTTTGCAGTGCATGAACAGCGTCATGAAGAAGGAATTAGAAGCAGTATAGCTCTGAGCCTCAGATAATCCTTCACTGATTAGTGAGATTCGCATCATCACCTATTCTGAATGCACTCCTCTCAGGATGTTGATAAAGCCCTTCAGTATCACAATATGGACTTCCAAGCACAGCTACGGCTTTTCTACCCAATCAAAGTGAAACCCTCAGTTCACCTGGTTAAGCTAGCTAATCCTAAATCGGCTTTTAGATTGTCACTTAACAACTCTGAGGCACTCCAGAAGGATCCCGCACAAATCCTGTGGTAAATGAGGCCTAGGCTGAGTGAAAATGAACAAACAAAAAGCTTTGAAAATGGACAGCAAATTCTTTATCTAAGGCATATTTTTATTTCTTTAGAGTGAGAATTAAGATGTCAGAAGTAGGACAGTTCTGTTAAATCGGTCCTCAAACGATGATGTATGCCTGCTTAGATTTCCAATGATGACATTTGAGTACACATTAAACAGCAAAATGATGCAAATAATGTGCAGAGGTTTTGGTGCTCTGTAATTTTTGAATATGCAGGCTATGACTAATCATACAAAATTATAAGTTTAAGAAAGAAATTGAAAAGTTCTGTAGTTCAGACATATTTGTTGGCTTTGAAAACGTCAGAACAATTTGGACTTATTGATGAACTCCCCAACATTATAGAATCATCTTCTGATGACATTTTTAGCAAAAGTTACACTGCTATGTTAATGGCTATACCTTTCAGGAAACTATATACTGTCATCCAAGTCCTGCACACTAGAGAAACAGTACTGAAAGCCTTTCTTACATCTGGAAGAAAATCCTGTCCCTTGTTGGCAGGGACCATGCATAGGCTGGCAGCAGTGTGTCTGTAGCTGCTGACTGGCAGTCAGAATGTAAGAAAATGCCTGCATCTGTTACTAGAGCTGGGTAATGGACACAGGTCAAGTATGTCTGCATTTAGACTTGGATTTCATGGGCTATACTGTAGAATTATTTCATTGAATACACTGCAATTTGCAATCTCATACTGGAATTTGTAGTAAGGTAATAATACAGGAAATACACTGAAATTTTAGAATTAAGTGACAGCTGGAATTTGAACTTGCAACAAAGAATTACTCAAGTTTTAAAGATCTTCCTTTTGCAGTGAATTGAGGGAGCAATATTCCCAGAACTACCTGACAAGTGAAAGCATTCAGAGCAAAATCTGTCAGTGGCAGAGAATAAAGCTCTTGCCATCTGAAGCAGATCATTCAAGTACCAACTCCAGATTAAATAGAAAAAAACACACAGAAATCTAAGTTTATTATCTTTCATAGTGAATTGTTTAGAAATAATAAATAGGATACACAAACACTATACCATGGTAGTTTATTTTGTCTTGTGGGAAGTTTTAACAGTTTCTGGGATTAAATGGCTTTCCCCTTCTGTGAAGGGTCTGATGTAAACTCTTGTACTGAGGCTTAAAGTCTTAAGGTTGTTAGAAGTTTCCATCAGTCAGTCTGTATGTCAATGGATAAAGAGTTGGTTGCTGATCTGACCTGTTCATTGCTCTCTGGAATGATGCCATCAAACTACAGATGCATGTGGCAATGCTGGGGGGGGGAAAGAGGGAATGGGAGAATAGGGTTATTTAGTGGGAAGAGTGAGTTTCTCTCTGCATTAAAGTCGGGACACTGAGGCAAAGTCATGGAAATCTGCAAGTGTGTGTGCATGCTCATTTTGCAATCGACGCCTTAATTTTATTAATTTCTAAGAATTACATACATTTGCCTTTGTAACAGAGGAAATAAAAAGACTACTTTTAATTTCTGAGACAGGTTAAAGCAGCCTGTGTTGTTTAACATGATTGCTCTACAAGTCTGCTGAACAGTATATGATTGCAGAGTTACATGTCAGTTCACCACAGACAAGAAAAACGTCTGTGAAAACTATGGTAGATAAAAATAATCTTTAAGTTAGTTAAGGTTCATCTGCCTGGATGTAAATAATAATTATAGCACTTTTGAAATCTATTTTAAATATCTCCTAGAATTTCTGAAAGCTGCAAAAACCTCTCACTTAAATCCAGTATATTAACTTTTTCTCTGTAAACATGCTATGAATTTATTTCCACTAATGCATTAACTATCTTTTATACAGAGATTGCTTAAATTAATAATTTTAGTTTCTTTTAGCTACTTTTTTAGAAATATGTTTAATGACATCCAGTATTTTCTGCCACCTAACAAACTTCAATTGTGCTTTTGTTTCTTAATCTTTAGATCTATTTGTATCCATCTCCAAATTAATACTTGTAAATATTAGAGAACAATTCAGAATTAAATTCTGAAATACAATATTTAGGCAACATATTTTTTTTTCCCCAGAAATGTGATTCTAGCCTCAAAAAGTTAGTAGGAAGGGATTTGGAGTTTGCAATTTGGCAAACATGTATTCCCACCTCCAGAAATTCCCTTAATTCAGTTGTCAGGAGAGAGTATCTGTACAGGATTTAAACTAAAAATCGAAATGAAATCTATTCTGAAGCATGAGAAACAGTGGCTATTACAGACCCTGAGATTATGTTTAGTGGCCAGGCATTAAGTTAAGGTATGTGTAGGTAGTTGAAAGATCCACAGAACACAGCTGTTCTTTGCATACCAGTCCTGCTCTGCAAATTGAAAGGAACCTGAAAGCACTGCCAATTTATATGTTTTGGAATACTGAGACCACATTTAGAGGAGGATGAAAGCATTTTTAATTTATGTATTAAAAAGATGTGTCTGGAAAAGANTTTTCTGTACAGTCTGTAAAGAGTTACAGCCAATTATTCATCTGATCCATTTCAACTGCTGTTTCAGACTGGGGTGTCCTGCACTGCACTCTCCTTCAGACTGCCAGCAGCAGCCAGGTTAGAAGTACACACCTGAGCATGGTCAGACAAGTCCTACTCTGTGAATGCAATATTTGTCTTCCAGATGAGAATGGACTCTGA
>VZTB01017316.1:772015-849544 GCA_013397245.1 Thryothorus ludovicianus | reverse complement strand
AGACCCTGAGATTATGTTTAGTGGCCAGGCATTAAGTTAAGGTATGCGTAGGTAGTTGAAAGATCCACAGAACACAGCTGTTCTTTGCATACCAGTCCTGCTCTGCAAATTGAAAGGAACCTGAAAGCACTGCCAATTTATATGTTTTGGAATACTGAGACCACATTTAGAGGAGGATGAAAGCATTTTTAATTTATGTATTAAAAAGATGTGTCTGGAAAAGAATAAAACAAAAAACTGTGGTATGATTTCTGAAAGAGAGGCAGCTTTCCTTAATTAAGGGAAAAAGTGCAGCAGGCTCTAAAGGCATTTTCAGAGAAGCCACATACCTTGAGGGCTGTGTTAATAGGCCTAAAAAAGGATTAATGAATGGGATCCAGCTCATTGAACTTCAGGTGAGCACACTGGAAATGGGGGTCCCAGCAGACCATCTACTTTTTNACTTTTCTGTGCAGTCTGTAAAGAGTTACAGCCAATTATTCATCTGATCCATTTCAACTGCTGTTTCAGACTGGGGTGTCCTGCACTGCACTCTCCTTCAGACTGCCAGCAGCAGCCAGGTTAGAAGTACACACCTGAGCATGGTCAGACAAGTCCTACTCTGTGAATGCAATATTTGTCTTCCAGATGAGAATGGACTCTGATTCCAAAGAGAAATATGTTGTTTATTGAGATTTGTGAAAGTACCCTTCTGTGCTGTGTAGGAAGCTATGTTAAGCTCCACAGCTACATTATTTTGGTCTATTATGTAGGCTATGGAACTTAAAGCTCATCCACTTTCAGTCCAAGTTTTACTACAAATGAAAGACTGCCTAATGCATGGGTTTTTGAAAATAGCATTTGGAGGTCAGCTGTAACTACCTGGCTTATAGAAGGCAGGTCACATGCCACAAATTGATGATGAAGGTGCTCAGGTCAGGGGTGCGTCTTGTCGCACCCTGTTTGTAGTTGACCAAAACAAGCCAATAAAAGTTAACTAGGTTAATTTTTATAGCTCCTTCTATTAGCTGAATGCAGAGTTTATCATTCAGGAGAAAGGTAGTATCATGATAGATGGAAACCAAACATTAAGCCCAGACAGCACAAACAGAAGCCAAGCATAGGTCACTGGACAATCAAATCAGGCAACAACAATGGTTGAGGACTGATTGGGGGCACAGTTCAACACACAGGACAAACTCACTGGTTTGCTGAAAATAGAATATTCTTTTGGATTTTACTGACTATTTTTTTTCAGAAGAAAGAGTTGAGTCTTTTGAAACATGTCAACAGTTCATTCCTTGTCACATTTTCCAGAGGGAGTGAAGAACTCCTCTCACAACCTTCGTGGTTGGTCACTTTGTGATCATCATTATCTGACAGGGTAGAATAATTCTGTTATACTATGGCGTATGTCATAATCCCCTCATCAAGAATCTATTACAGATAAAATGGGTCAATGTAGAAAGCAGAACAAATCAGCAGAAGAACTGGGCCCAAACCACGTCACAGAAAGTGGTTATAAACCAAGACATGCTTATGCCTGACGAGATAGATGTTCTTGGCATTGATTTGTTGGAAGATTTCCCTATGTCAGTATTCAACCAAGCACTTTGGAATAGTGCTAAGGATTTATATTCTGGGGATGCCATCTTTTAAACAAAATAAAATCAATGTCCCAGATAGTCAGGATTTTTTTTACTGCTTGTTGAAAAAAAAAAATTCTTTAGCTGCAGTCTTCGTCAGATTCCAGATCCTGTAATAACTCATTTCTCCCTGCAGCTTCACTTAGTACTTCAAACTTACAATTATGGTCCAGTCACACATTGTGTATGAAAAAAATGATTACAAACTACCACTTTTCTTGCAACACTGCATTGCTATTTAGTATCACTGTATTTGCATGGATTTTTATTTTGCGATAAATACTCAAAGAAAGGCACATAGTACACAATATGGCTACTAACAGTATGTTTCTGTAAAACATCAATTTATAAACTACTGTTAAAAGGATCTTTTGATTTCATTCATCTGTTTTTAAATGTTCAATGCTTATGAACAGATCAAGTTTATCTGGCATGGGCTGGAAACTGCTTATTTAAAGGAAAAGAAGGAAGAATATTACCATTGTAATAAACTAGTGAATGAAAATAAAACCTTAACAGGAACATAACCTAGAACTGCTAATGTAAGAGCAGGCCACATTTACAAAGTCTAAACAGACACTTGCAGGAATGAACTCAATGTATTGTCTTTTAACTTGAAAAGAAAGGAAGAGAAGGGAAAGGCTTATCTGTATACATCAAGCTGTTCTGGAACAGGTGAGAGAGAGAAAAAACTCACTGAGGTTGCTGCCAGCTATACCAGATGCATTAGGCAGTTGCACATTGTCCAGCTTACCTGAGCACTCGTGCATGCCTACATCTATTTATTTGTTCTGTGTATGTTCAGTTGTTTTGAGCAGAAAGTTGCTTAAATGCCAAAGATGTGCCCTGTGAGTGTGGCAGAAAATAAGTTGTGGGGATTTTTATACCATTGTATGATTATCCAAACTAGAATGTGCTATAAATTTTAATCTAAGCTCCTAATTTCAGGAAAATTTCAATTAAATAAAATTTTGTCCTGAATTTGTTTGGAATGTAGCACACCTAGATTTGTGCCATCTCCAGTCTATCAACAATTCAGAGATGTCAGAAATAAGATATCCCAGTGCAAGTTTTAACATAAACTGTATTCCAGGTGATACTGGCTTTTCTGGAAAGCTGCTTCAAAATACATTTAAAAATATGGATAATGAAGTTACAGTTTACTAAATCTGTGGGGAATTTTCCACTGACATCTTGTGATACCAAGTTTGCATACTGTAATGGAATGAATTTTAGGCATTCAAAATCCATGCAACTTTCTTTGTCTTGTATTTATTTTGGGGAAAAAAAAAAAAAAGTAGCATGTATTGTGCAGTTTTCATCTAAAGAGATCTTTGAGCAAAATACAGATGCCCACACAGATTAACAGACACTGTTTCCTTCTAATCTCTCAAGTCCTCTCTGAATAGCAGTCTTCCCTGAATAATTTTACCCATACAAACAGGACCAACTCAGAGACCCAAGTCTAATTCCCTGTCCAGCTCCTTCCCTGTTATTTAATCATGCTCCTCATGACCATCAATAAGAATTCTACTGGTGGAAGACATAGGTACCTTTTATTCTGAAGCAATAAATCTAATTCTAACCATTCTAATAACACACTGAAAACTAAATAAAAAAAAACAAACAAACAAAAAAACCACACAGAAAGAGAACACCAAACTGTCAAAAAACTCAAAATCAAGCCAAAACAAGAAAGCACATGCCATAAGATATGTTTCTAATCCTGAAAGAACCTGCCTTTCCTTGCCAAATTTATGAGTTAAATTTTACTTACTTCAAACTAAATCTGTTGTATCTATTCTCTGTTTTTTCTAAGATGCATTTTCTTGGTCATCATAGGGAAGTGACCCTATCACAGTGAAGAACTGCAAGAAGAGAAGCTGGCAAAGGAAATAAATAATCCTAAATATGAGAAAAAAATATTCCACTGCAGGAATGCAGAATTCTATTTACATCACTGGTACTCTGTAAGGCTGAAGTTTTCCAAAGACAGTACCGTATGCTAGAGAACAGAAGAAATCTGAGAACTTGCCTTTGTAGAATCTTCACATGTTTGTGGAAACTCACAAGCTACCCCATCATTTTCAGGCATCTGTGATTTTCTTCTCCTCTTCCCCCTTTTCTTTTGTTGTTGTAACATATGGAACTGTCACTTCAAAACATGTCCTTGCATTACTATGAAAACCATATTTCATTTCTCTAATCCTCTGTGGCAGCCAGAAAGAAAATATATTTTAAAACTTACCATCTTTTTTGTGTATTTAAAGGGATAGCCTGAGCTTCCTGTAGTGCCTCAAACTTGAAACATCCTCACCAATGAAATGAAAATGGCTGGTAAGCATTGCTTTTGGGCTGCAACTGTTCCCTTGTCTGGTGCAGAAATCCCATCTAACCCCATGATTGAAAGAACAAATGAAGAGTGAGTTTAGCCTGTCAAGGCTTTGGAATAGAAATGTCAGTATCAAAAGTCCAGGAAGAAGTGTGGTGACAAAGAAAAGAATCTGTTCTGTGATTTCAGAATATTTTATGTTATAGGACAGAGCTAGCCTTTCTCTGACTCCATCATGTTGTGTATAGGTTATGCTTGAGCAATTTAGAATATAATCATACTACAGAAAAAGATTATGGTATGAAATATGAAGGGTGAAAAAATTTTCAGGTGGAAGGTATTACTGATGCCAATATGCATTTCAAACACTAGGAAAATTTCCCACTTCTTAAATATTATTGAAAACCAGTATTGTTTTATAAAATTATTTTCTTTGAGTTCATTACAGAGCTCCTATGATCTTAACACTTTTAGTTTGCACAAAATCCAAACATCTTTCCAATAATCACAGCAAATCCCAAGACACACAGAACCTGCTAGCATTACATATGTTACAAATATACCTAAAATAAAGGAATTATTAGTGGTATTTCTTCAAAGTACCTCCAGTTGCTTCACAATTTTCAGATGAAGATACCAACTCCCTGCCATGTAAATACACATGCGTGTAAAAACACATATATTGGAAAAAATCAGGGCTCTTTTCCATAGCTCTTTTCCACTTATAGGACACTCCTTAGTGAGAAGCAGTCAAGTTATTCTAAAGTCTTGGGTTGCCAATGTTATTTGTATGCAGACAATTTGCCTTATTTTCCTTCTCACGTGCTGCTTCCCCACATTATTAGCAAGACGACACACAGATAACATTTCATTAGCGGCACAACATGTTAAAGAAAAGTGGTAATTAAAAATAACCTGCAAAGACTTTGTCAACTCATTGTGTAGGTTTACATACTGACATTGAAACACATCTGCCTGAAATAAAATTAAGTACCCATATTTTTATTCCTTTGAAGGTTTCAAACTGGATCTCTGAGTAACATAGTGAACTGTACAAATAATTTCTTTTGAAATGAATGGGCATAACAAGGTTGAACACGTGCAGTATTATTTGCAGGCTCTTCTAAGTTACTAGTTCATAATGAGTCATCTCCATTGTATCCAGAAAAATGCTATTGCTAGCCAGAGTTTTGAAAGGACCCACAAGAATTCATTTTTGCCATTCAGGCAAAACCATAGAACAGTACAGCTCAATCTTTGAACACACTGGGATGTTTATATAGTTGTACACATAATATACTGAGACAAGGTAAATCTCTGCTTTTCTTTCTTGACTTTCAGGTATTTTCAGTGGTTTCTTTGTGTCTGTCCTTCTATTTGAATTTTGCAATCCTAATTCTCAAAACCAGCTGAAGAGTAAACAGACGCTTTGTGATGTTAAAATAAGAAAAACTTATGAACTATAAATTGCATATAATGCAAGCTTTTTTTACGTTTCTTCCTTTAAACCAAACAAATTTAGAGTGACAGGTTTTCTTGGAAAAAAAAGAAACACTGAATAAAAAATGTGCAACATGAAATTATTTTAACTGGCTAAGAAGTTAAATGCCTATTCAGTATCACCTATTCAGTGATATGTATTCAAAATCCTGAGTGTTTTTTTATGTTCAGTGTCTGTTGGAGTTACCTGAATATTTTCAGTCAACAGCTCTTGAAAAGACATCCCAATGGCTCCCACCTCTGTCACTGCAGTCCATTCTGTGGACATTCTGTGTCCAGCTTCTCTTGGGTCTCTCTGCAAATGAAAATTGTATCACTTAGATTGTGCACTTACGTTCTGCTTCTCTCTAGATGGCAGCATTTGCCTTAAGGAATTCCCTCTAGATAAGCTTGTCTCATACAGGAGTAACAATAAAGGCTCAAGAATAATAGTGCTGGGAATCAGAAATTCTTAGCCGTAAGTTTTGGTTTAATTTTTACTGATTTGTGTTTGTTGTTTTCCAGTTTTTTTGTTTTTGTTGGTTTTCTGTTTGCTTTGATTTTTATTTTGTGTGAATATTCATAACCCTTTATATTGATAACTGAAGCAGGAAAGGAGATCCTGTTAACAGGTATAATCTACATTATCAGGGTGCAATTATCACTGCATAATCAGTCTGTGCTCCACAGTTCAAGAAGGATGTCAAGGTGTTCAAATATATCCAGAGCTGAGGAACAAAGCTAGAGAAAGGGCTAGAATGCATGTCCTGTGGAGAGGCTGCTAAGAATTTTAGGTTTGTCCAGTCTGGTGAAAAATAGGCTGAGCTGTGACCTCATTGCTCCCTGCAGCTTCCGGAGGAGGGTGACTGGAGAGGAAATAAATGAACTCTTCCTGGGACCCAGTGACAGAACACATGGGAATGGCTCAAAGAAGCACGAGAGGAACATTAGACTGGATTTTGCTGAGAAATTGGTCAAACACTGAAAGAGGCTTCCTAGAGATGTGGTGGAAGCCCCAGGCTTGTTAGTGTTTAAAAGAAATTTGGACAATGTCCCCAATAGTCAGCCCTGAGGTGGCAAGGCAGTTGGATGTGTAGGTCCCTTCCAACTAAAAATATTTATTCCATTCTATTCCATTCACTGCCATATTTCTTCTCCCTATATTCCACTGTCTCACATATTCCTGGTGCTTGATCCTTATTACAAGCATCTATATATTTTCACAGTCCTTACTGTAGTCTTTTTCATCCTTAAAACAATTAGTTACTAGATCCTTTATTTTTGCAGAAGTTACACTAAAAACTGCATAATTTTTTATCTGTAAGAGTATGAAGATGTGATATCTCTAACCTCCATTAAATGAAATAAGTGAGAATTACATCAACTGGGAAGAATCTGATTTATGATTAGTACATATTTTTCAACTAAATGCTTTTAATAAAAAAAAAAGGACATGTATTTTATTAAGTGTACACAACATATGTTCTTGTTGCCTTTCAACAGGTCATAGCTGCATTATACATCTCTCTAGTAAATTTGTCTCTGTAGCCCTTTCTGAAAAGACACATTGCAGTCATAATTAATTTTCTTCTTTGGTACATCATTACATATACTCATAGTAGGAAAAGTGTGCTATCAGTTATGGTAATTTTTTGGTAGATATGAATAATTCATTCCCAATTTACCACCTATTACCGTGTGCAGTAATTTTAACAATGTGTCCATTTTTCTAACTTGTCTGTCAGTCAGGCTTTCTCTGCCAGCTCTGTCTGTACTCTGAATCTCACACAATCTAGAGACTTTTTCTTTAAATGATACCCATCTTCATTTTTCTCATGCTGTCTCCCCTCCTTCTCCCAATTCACATTTGCCTCTTAGTCCCCTAAAACTTCCTGACTAAAGCTGAGCCTGTGAATCCTGGGCTGTCAGAGCCATAGCATTTCATTGGACAAGATGTGTCTGCTTGAATATACATCTGAAAAGGCAACAATGTAAGGGGAGATGTTGGCATTTTACCACTTTGTATTAGCAACTGAGAAAAGAAAGAATATGTTAAAATAAAAAAAAACCCAAACTAGCCCCAAACCTAGAAATATAGTACAAATGAGCCAAGTGTTAACTCATCTAGCAAAAAATGTTAAAGCATAAAAATTTAATGCTGTAGCAGTTTGATCCAGCCCCTCTATTTCATCTGCTTATCTCAGCCTCATCTGATGAATGCTTAGCCATTCAAGAATTTATTTTCCTCTCTCTCAGGAGAAACTTCTGTAATTATTTTTAAAAATAGTGCTGTGGAGACATGGTGGCCAAATGCCTATTGATCATGTGGAAAGATACATTCTTCTTCTGACTTCAAAGGCCACAGTGCTGTCCAAGGAACTAAAACTGGCAGACAGAATACCAGGGAAGAAATAGATAGGGGTAAGGACAGAAGGATTGTATCTCAGAGAGCAGAAAAGAAACGATCATCTTCAAACTTCATTTAAATTACAGCAAAGGTACAAAGCTATTGCAAGGTGCCAGGCTTGCTGGAACATCTTTTGAAGATAATAAGAACTATTTGAATAAATAGGCTATAAATATACTTGACAAAAGCAACTATAAAGTTACAAACGCAACAGTTCTTTCTAAGGTAGATCAAAATGCAGAGGTCATGTTTAATTTAATAACCAGGCAATCCATGGACATTAAAACAAATGGCATACTTCAGATACACATTCTAAGAGGGCAAAAGAAGTCATCATATTGAAATCAGATGCCATGCACATCACACATAATTTCTTCCTGTACTGTGCTCCTACCCTGTTCTGTTTTTTCCAGCTTTAGAAAGCTGTTTCTGTTTCTTGTCCCTCAGTTGATATGATCCAGTTAAACCCAAGCTTTGGAGACACTTGCATGAAACATCAGTGATTACTTGATTTCTCAGCATATAAATCTAACTACAAAACTTAACTATGTAGGACTCTGTTATGAGGCAACTTTTCCTATGCTACATTCTTGTCTCAGCTGCTATCTGCTCTGAGACCCACAGCAACAGAGTGCTGTCAAAGCTGATCTCCATAAAACATATTGAACAACTGTTTTCCCAGAACAAACTGATAAAGCAACAAAAGTATTAGACAGAGCTTTTCAGTAAGCAGCTTCAGTGTAAGTTCCACTTCAAGCAGCTTTTAATTTCTAAAAAATTTAGGCTGCAAATAGCTTTGTATCTGTTTGATGCAACCTGTTTAGAGAGGAAGCTCTATTTAAGTAGCCAGTCTGCCAGCTGTTTCCAGGTTTTGGCTTTCTCTTTGCCCAGTGAATCTCCTCAGTCTGAGCTCAGAGTAGTACTAGATTATCTCACATTCACTTCCTGAGTTTATGTGACCAAGAAGGAACCCCAAAAGCTGATGGGAGGACAGAAGCTGCCCAGGCTCTGCGCCCTTATGAGGGCACAACCAACGACTCATGTACATGCATAGACCCCCATAGTATCTGGAGCCCTCTCTTCAGATGCTTAATTGCTGAAACACTACCTTGGTGCATGTCAGAAAAGACCTTCAGCAGGAACTCTGATAAAGGCTTTACATGCTGCACACACAATTTGCTTATTCCTTGCCAGCTTACTAAGCAAAACATCACAGTGTGACATTTTTGAACAGCTACTAGCTATTACTGAATGGAAATACTGGTACACAATTTTGGGGCCCAGTTTCCAATTTGGCATCAGTTTACTACAGCATCAAAAGGAATACATATTATACCTGCAGGTGAGTAAATCTGAAATAGGTGCTAGATTTTAATATCTGTAAATTGTGTGGTTCTGTTAACTAGAAAAGAATCAACATATCACAAATTTGGAAAACAGGAAGAATATTAGGCTAACTCGTTCACATATACAATGATTGTCTTACTAAGATGTGAATTTCCTGATCTGCTACACATAAAAAAATAGCTCTATTTCAAAGTCATTACAAGCAGAGAATCAGTTCATATCTTGCTTTACTAAATAGATTTTTTTTAAAACTTGAAAAGGGTGTTTTACATTGCTTCATCATTTTGCCTGGCATTTCTTCCAAGAGCACTAATTACTCACATGTACTGCAACATTGTGAGATTTTTTTTTAGATAAGTATGTAATTGCTGTTCAATATTATCCTTAGCATTTACAGATATGCAAAACAGATGATGCTTGTATGCAGCTGAATAACAGAGAAAGGCATGAAGGAGAAACTTCAAGTAATATATTTGCTCTTGCACAGTTCAAATAAAATAGCCACCTGTCCTCTGGAATGTCTGATACTGCACTAGAGTTGAAGACTGGAGAGAATGGAGCTGCAAAGTAGCCACCTTATAAGTGACCTTAAAATCTGCATTTGTTTGTGCAACTTGATACACAGGATTCCAGTTAACAGACAAGGCTCTGTGTCACAGGCAGATGCAAGTTTAACACTCTGTGATCTTTACCAGATGCTCTGAACTGGCTCTGGTCTTGGACCTATGACAGTTTTGCCTATCCACTTTCATATGTCACCAGCCTCTGCTAGCAATTAAGGGATTGTCTTTCCCTGCAAATGTATGATTTTTACATACTCTTTAGATGACTGACCTTGACATATCGAGAACTGATTCCACCACTGTATTCCACTGGCCAAAAAGGAACTAGTATGAATAAGTATATGTGAAATAGCTATTTGGCCCTCAGGCTATTTAATTTCATAATATTTAATTTATGTATTAATTGCATCTATTTTATCATTTTGTTTAAAGAATAATATGGACAAAAATTTCCTTGGCCTTAACAGAGTGCAAACACAGAGCTTTTCCTATCCCATAGGAAAAACTTTATTTACCACTGACAAATACTTCTGGTTTCTTCTGTAGGTTTCTATTAAAATACTTACAGCAACACACTTTCATATGCTCCTTAAGGCTAAAGAGGTTTTCTTCTTCCTCCTTCCCTACCTTTCTCTTTAAATAAAATAAAAATGAAAACATAGTTATGTATTGATTGCCATACAAAAAAAAGTTACTACTTTTCAGCAGACCCCTTTCTTCTCCTTTGAAAAAATGCTTTCAACACAGAGAAAAAAATTGAACATATGATCACATAATAACAAGAGCTTACTAATAAGTGTAGCGATCAAGTGATACTGAAATCACAGAAGTGGAATAAGAATTTAGGCAGATAAACACTAAAGTCATGCCCCATATTTTTCATGGACACTTAGAGAGTAAAAATACCAAGAAGGCAGATGAGCCTGTTTATAGGACCCTGAAGTTTTAAAACAAATATTGGGATTGTCTGGTATATGCCATAATAATTTTCATATACTGAATCTCTTGAGTTTTTAAAACTGCTTTTTGATAGTTTGATCCAAGAGCTATTCACAGTAAGTTGAGAACTCTGAAACTTTGCAAAAGACTATAGCTGCTTCTGCCAGTAAAAATATAAGGTACAGACCCCACTTGGCTCAATTCATTGTTTCCCAACTCCCTCCCCCTCTTTTCTGAAGTTCTTCTTGCTCATCTTTGCCCTGGGACATCACACGACAGACTGATCTATGAATATCACATGCTTTTTATCCATTAATAACCCATGCCAGAAATATTTCAGCTCTTCCTGGAGCTAAGGCACAAGGCTGTCAAGACAATGGCCTGGCTGCTCATGTGCTCCCAAGACAGTAGGTTTTACCAGCATTCCCAAATAAGCAGCTGCACAGTTCTGGAATGGCATTGGCCTTGTCAGTGGCCTCTCTTCTCCATCACACAGTATTTCAATGAGGCCCAGGTGGATCAACCTGCTTCTGAAAGAGCTGCCAGGAATGTTGTGGTATAGTTTTGCATAGCAGACAGTAGAACCAACAAATCCATAAAAGACTATACCATCCCCATCCCCACAATTATTGTACAAAGGTTGTTTACAGATGGTGTATAAAAAGAAGGTTGATTCTCCATGAGGGAAGACAACTCCAGCTCTTTTACCCATAAATATCAAGACAAGGAGTCCTGCATTGTCTATATCCCAGCAATCCCTTGAGCTTTGTAGGCAACAGTAAGATTGATGTGCTCCTTGCTGTCTAACATGAGCAAGTGATTCAAAAGGTCATTTTTGCAAGCTGAGTTCTACCCTCACATAGTTCTAGGTGTCTCTCTGACACATACCCGCCCCCAAGATCCACATTGGGTCCAAGTAATTGAGAAGAATCACCTACTCTAGTAGTAAAACTGTACAGACATCAACAGCAAACTGGAGTATCCTTCTATGAGCCACGGTCCATTCAGCTGAGTTACTATTTTAAGTTTCAGGGTTTTCATTAAAATATAAATGAATTTTAAAGGTTCTTAGGCCATCCCCTTCTGGTGATCACATAGCAAGCTGCCCAAGTCTATGTTCCCTTCAGGTGAATATGGACTTACTAGTAATATGATTTGATGGAAAAGATCAGAAAGGCTTATGCTGACAGAATTTACACCTGCAAAATAGTGGTCTCCAAAAGTCCAGCAGAGTGAAAAAATGGAGCTTTAAAAAAGATAAATGATCTTTTCTATGTAGAGCTGGTGACAATGGGCTGTTTTCCAGCAGAGGTATCTGTAAGTTGTGGAGTTAGCTCTATGAGGTACTAAATATGTCAACAGAGAAGCTCTCTGATCACTCCCTGCTCCTATGCTGATCTTCATTCTTTTTTATTTATCCCTTTTCTTGTATCCACATTTCTCTGCTACATGTTCCACCAGGGAATTGCAGACTTTTGGGTGCACCGAGACATCTTCAAGCAAATGTCCATTCACAAGGGGAAAACATCACCTTACTTTTTACTCAAAGTGATGAGAAATTGTTTTCCTGATGGGCATTGTGAACCTGGCTTCTATAAGCACGCAATTTATTAAAATTCACTCTAGCAAGAACATTATTATGGAACATAAAAGCTATTACTACATTCCTTGATCATTCTTCCTGGGGAAAAAAAGGGAAAATATTGTGTCCATGTCTTGACAATTTCTGAGTAGTTTTGCAATGCAGAGGAGGGAAACATAAAAAACGACCTTGTCACTTCATAAAAACATGTTGGAGGATGAAAATATGAGTTCTTATTTTCCCATCCATGTCAAGCAGGAATGTTTTTCTACTTTTCCAATGTTACTATATCCTCAGTATGTAGCTGTGGAGTTGGTGAGAGGCCTTTATGATATAAGCTATGCAAAGTGTCTTGTATGAATTGAATTTTTAAGCCAAAGATAAGATGGTGTCTGAGCAAGGAAATTTGATTTATACAGGAGAGGGATGAAATTAAGGTGAGAAGGGGCCACTGGAGTACAACAGCTCATGGAGTAACCAGAAAACAAGGCTATTTTTCCATCATATTTTCAAAGTCAAGGCAGTTAGCTGCAAGTGACTGAATGTTTTCAAGCAGAGAGGATGCTTGTAGTGGTCATACAAATTTTGAAAAGTCTTGTACTTCTATTGTTATTTAATATTTCTATCAAGACACCACCTTAAGGAAAAGGTGCTGGACATTGCCCAAACAGAGAAAATATGCAAACATTTTCCTGATAGTCTTAGAAGTAAAAATATATTCTGGTTTAGGGCCAAATTCTCTGCCTACACAAACCCTCCACTTTGCAGATAGAGGATACAATAGAACTAGTCATCTTCTGTTTACATGTTGAGATAATAATTAACAAGAACATTAAGCAATATTGTATATGTCATCACTAAAATCATCCAAATAAGCATGGCAGCAAAAGGGTGTGCCTAATTAGGGGTATGCTTCTTGTGATTTTCTCACATCATGACTTCATAATAAAAAAAGCCAAATTTAAGTACAGGAACCAGCAGAGGAGTTAACTCAGACAATACTGGGATGCAAAGCTGTTAAAAGCAAGTCAAAATATCACATCTCATCTCCATCTGGAGACAGTCCCAGTCACTAATAGAGAACTAATCTCTGAAGTACATTCTGGTACATTAGGCCTCTTTCAATAAATCTCAGGAAAACAATTCAGGAGGGGAAGTTTTTCCACTACACTGGACTTCTGATGAATGGATGTGACACAAACTTAAATTGCAAAAATTAGTGTCTTTAAATGACCCCTTCATGGTTTCTCAGTAGCAGGTAAAAATAGAGATTTATATTTCTCTTGCAATTAATTGCACTTTAGAGAAAACAGCCAACTGTGACAGGTGCTTACTGAAAGAGGCTGAATATACACTGTGAAGTGTAGATGAATCTTACTCTCCCTACACCCCAAAGTTAACAGGAACTCAGGGAGACTGTATAAGCCCATAAATCAGATTCAGTTTTTGAGGTTTGTGTGTGCTACTCTGATTTTCTACTTTGAACAAGAATAAATCCTTCTTACCTCTTTTCCATATCTGCCTGTTTCAGCAGGTAGGAGGCAAGATAGAGTACCTCCAACCCCATTTTATCAGCAAGATACTCCAAACAAAGCATTTCTGGGGCATCTTTAGATGCCTTGGATATATCTTTAGATGCTCATGTAGTGTGATAGTCCGTGAGAAATGTCTGAAGTCCCTCACTGCTGCTCTGAAATGGGATACGGCACATACAGTGTAAAAGTATGGAAAAAAGGAAGTGAGAGTCAGAATGAGAGGAATTTGACATACTCTGCCATGTTTCCATGAGGAGCACAATGATCACATGCTAAATATGAGATGGCTGTTAAATGAAATGCTGTCAAGTAACTTTCCACTACTTGCAGAGCAGAGATGGGATTGGTTTAGAACATTTTAGACACTTCCACTCTATCCTATGAAGCAGGAATATTTCTATATTTCCTCTTTATTACCATGAACTTCTGGAAAGACAACTGCTGCTTTACATATTCGAAATGATTAACACTTAACAGTTTGGAAAAATACTGCTTCTGGGAAATGGTCATTGTGGGAATTCCAGCAGACAAGGTGAGGTGGCTGGTAAATACAGAAATGACCAGCAATAAACATCCATTGTCCTACCTAAACACTGGCTGCTATTCTGATGAGAAACTATCTTCAGTCAGATACATTTCATGCTTTTTACAGGACTTGCTGCCAAAGACACAATTTATGTCAATACTAGACAGATCAATGCTGATTATTTAATCTAAAACAACGTATGGATGCCACATTCTACGCTTTAAGACTTGTTTCACTCAAAGTATCTGTTGTCATAACAGTTTGAAATTTTGCCTCACCTTGATTATTAGAGGGCTTTTAAAGTCAGGCAGACATCTTTGCTTACCCAATCATACTGTCATGATATTAATAGAATAGCTGCACAGAGACACTTACAGACACGTAGGGAAATAGAAACAAATAACAAATCCATTCTTCTTACTATATTCATGCTTTTTAATCTGACAGTAGGCATGTTAAAATCATAAAAGATTTCCATCAACACCAGATTAGTAATGAAAATATTTCACATTCAATTCCCACGATAGATGTGGCTACATTTGGCTTTAAACATCTACATCACATAAAATCAAACACAGTTTCTTTATATTTCAAAAATTCAGACTCTGAATTTTAGATTTACAGACTTTAATAATGCTAGGATCCAGTGTATATGAAATCAACGTTTATTTCAGTTTTGAGTTCCTTTTTAAAATTGCTGGAAGCACTAATTAAAGAAGTGTTTGCCAACTTTTTTATTCCTGTATATAAGAAAGTTTATTTCATTTCTCTCCTTGGAAGTAGTATTCGTCAATGTAAATAAAGCTGTATTTAGCAATCATTTGTGAATACATGGCATACTGCAGAGTACAGTTAGTTAACATATATGCTTTCAGCAAGTATCTTTCAAGGATAAATTTTAATGACACAATGGCTACAACACTATGGTATTCATAACAGTTTCTTTTTTTGTGTGTGGACACATGTATTATTTTTTCGTCTTGGATCTCAATGTACAATTAATGATATGCTTGTAATTTACATACATTTTAAAAAAGCTCTTTAGCGTGTGTGCATACATATATACTTATTAATCAATCTACGAGTACAGTCCTCTAAAGCTGGACAGGTATATGAAGGTGAAGGATGGCCTGGATAAAACTTAGCTCTGAGCATTACACAATATGTGTTCTATTATCACTGTATCACAGACACTATCTTATCTTCCAGACTGTGTTTGCTGACTATATCTGTTGCCATTTCAAACTTTTCTTATAGCTACTATTTCTCTTTGTGAAGTTTATCTATAATGTGCTAAATTCCTTCATCTTCCTAATCAGTTTAGAATGGTTTACTAGTACCCTCTGTGAAGCCTCATTGCTCCTCTTTGCCTTTGACCTTCCCAGTGTGTACTATTCCTAGTATTATTAAATGGAATTTCAAAACATGCCAAAAACAGGATTGGGAAAAAAATTAACTTTATGAAAACCATTCTCAATCATTTAAAATATGGAACATTGCTTGGAAAATAAATAATTTTCTCCAAGAAAAAAGGGCCCTTTCCACAATAAATACAAGTCTGCCAGAAAGAGAATCTTATCAGTATGGAATATATTGTCTCAGAGCTTTATGGTTATATGGACTTGATTTTAAACAGCTCAGTGTGCTTATAACTTTGATAAATTTTTCAATAGTATAGTACAAGTTTAACACTTAAAAAAATAAAAATATAACTTGTGGACTGTTGGTTCTCCTCCCCTCTACCCTTAAATTGTGGAACATCATTATATTCCATTTTCTTGAGCAACTGCAAGCTGATGGAAGTCAACACCTGCTTTTGACAGAGAAGCTGGTATTAACTACATGACAAAATTTCTTTGGAGGATGGAAAATGAAAAAAAAATGATTGAGAGATGAAGCATAGAAAGTTGAGAAAGTAAAAAAAGAAGAAAGTACATGATGGAAAAAAAAAAATGCCCAAGATTTTCTCTTCCCTGCTGGAAAAAGAATGTATTTGTGTTAAAATGTCAGAGGCATTTATCACTTCTTTTCATTAGGAAACAGGCAGCAGATAGTACAAAATAAATAAAATTGTGTATAGCTATATATTGGGAATATATTGCAATTTGTAGACAGGGACAGCTAACCCTTTAGTAGTTCTTTTCCAGATAATATATGTGTTTTTACCACAGGGTTTAAATTTTTCGTTAACTGATATAGTAATTATAGCCAACAGATACTACAAAGTACAAAACATTTTATGAATCTAAAGTATTTTTTACATATTTATATACAATTATGCCATATAAATATGTTTCAAATGCAGTATTGGGATAATATTTACACGCAATATTTGTCTGTTTCTGTTCAATGAATATTTTGACAGTTCTATTTCCCTTGAAGTTTGGTACGTATTTTTACATTTGTGCTCTTAGCAGAAGTGAAACTGCTTTTCCAACCAGAGAAAAGCACTTCCTTTTATCACAAACTACTTTTCCTCTTCCATAGAACCAGAGTGGCAAGCCTGTAGTCCACAGGCCACATCTGGCCTGCAAGCAATTCAGTTGTAACATTTGTGCAGAGACAAGAATGTGTGATCAGCAAAGAGCAGCAGCAGAACAGACAATTTGTCACTGGTAGGAGGAAATGAGCCAGCAGACACTGCTATCACTGGGTCAGGCTGGGGTTTGGCCAAACTCCCAACTGGTGTGGTGGATGTGACATGGGCTCGGGGGCACCCATCACCATTTGCCACACTTCTAGACTGCATATTCAGTCAAAAAGAGCTCAGCCATATGAGGATTTCACACACGGCTTGCAAGGTCAGACAAGCTAATCACCTTTGTTTTGCAAGGTTAATGCAGTAACTGTAGAGCTACATAGGGCTGGAAGGAAAGGTCACTTCCCTGTCAGTCGTTGCACAACTGAAGTCTGACTTAGATTACAGATAATAACCACCAGCATGTACACCAGCATGTCCAGCCCTGAGATAAAGAAAACATTTAAACCACACACTGACTTGATATTTGAATCATGCTCTGGTGAATGAACAGCACGCACACTTTCCAGGAGCAAGCCATTCTTGAAATTGCTAACTTTGGGATGGGTTCCCTCTGAAATATTTCAAATGAAAGACACTCAGTTCCCAAAATGGAGGATCTAATTCTTGCCATCTACTCTGCAATAATTTAGGAGGATGTCCTGGGGTGATGTTATTGTATCCCCTATTGACTGCTCTGCATCCAGAAATGGATAGTAAAGACAGTAGGTATTTGCCACAGCACAAGGCTCACTTGAGTAGTACAGCATTAACAAGACAGCTCTGTACTTAAAATTCAGGTCAGAGTAGGGCCACAGAGATGGTGTTTTTAAATAACCAGTTTAGCTAATGCTTGTCTGCAAAGCAACCTTCCTAGCGAGAAACAAAACCAAAAAGCAGAACTGTAAATAACCTGCTTAGTTTATGTCAGAGATTGGAAGAATTTCCTCATCGTTTTGGAATCAGGAAAGAGGGGTTGTAAAGGTGGAATGCAGTCCTGCTTTTGTGCTCAGCTTTGGTACAGCATGTACAAATTAATGGCAGAAGATATCCTTTACCCCTCCAAGTCAGGTTTTTGTTGTTGATCCCATCTCATTTTGTTCATGAAATGGGCACCAGACTAGGATCCAGTTCAGTCTTTGGATTTGTACCAACTCCAGCAGATGCTGCAAATTTGCACAGAAACAATCTAAAACTTGGATTGTGTTCAGATTCTTTGGTATCCTTACAAATCTATCCAGATTCACTAACTCATACTGGTAGGACTCATTTTCATCTCCAATCTTAGCAGTATTTACATCATAAGCCTCACAGAAGTGTGATGTCCTAGTGATCAGTACAGGAGCATCATTTCCCCACCTTAAGTGTCTCTACTTGAGAGACCATTCCCCACATGCAACTCCAGGGCCAGGTGGTCTGTTTCACTTTGTTCCCTGACCTTTGGGATTTTATCTGACTATTCATTTATTTTGGAATGAGACTATGATAAATTATTATTCACTATTGTAATTGAACCTGTTTCAGTAGTGCTATGGATCAGCATTGTAGCAAAGTAAATATAGATAGAAAAATCCACTTTAAAAGGACTAAAAGTAGAGTATCTCTCTCACAATCACCAACAATTTTTGTAAGAATAAAAAAGTAAATTAGTTATTGTTAAGCTGCAGTCAGCCTCTTCTGATGTGGTATTTTAGAATAAGAAAAATGTATGACCACTGGCAATTCTGAGATACATGAATGAAGCCTGTGTGCGTAGCATCACGATTTTAAAACTAAATATTGGTCAGATGAGACATATGGTCACAGTATTCTTCTTTTATTAATAGGTTGAGACTATCTAAATTTCAAAGGCCTGAATTAAGAATATTGTCCATCATTCCCCAATTCCTATCAGCTTTTTTTAACAGTAGAGAAGGAAACCATTATGCTTTGATGTGGTAGTTTGCCAAATAGCCGTCTGTCCCACCATTTCACCAAATACTGTCCACAATCAAACAGTAGGGGGTACCAAGCTAATTTTATCTGTGGTTCCTCCAGGTTATAAATACTGTTTTTTTCAGTTTGGTGTTACAAATAAACTGTAAACAGCTCAAATGAGGAGTTAAGTTCAGGTTTTTACTTCCTATTATCAGAGTAGAAATTAATTAATTTCTACCATAAAAATCTATCTAACAGATACTGTGGATTTGAAACACAAGAAAAGGAATGGCAAAAGGAAACAAAAAAGAAGACATTTGCTTTAAACATTAAGCATTAGGTAAGGATGTGCATAAGGGGATCCAATAATTTCTCCTTTTGTATAATGCAGCCAAATTCATAAAGCAGCAAATCTAAACATAAATTTATTCCCAGACATAGCATTAATATCCATCCCTAAGAGACAGGTAGATCCCTATACAAAGAACAATTGTGATGCTTCTGATTGGTCATAGAACCTCTGCTACACAAATTTAAATAATAATAATAATAAAAAAATTTATTGTGGAAAATAGGATCACAGGAAAACAAGAAAAAGGAAAGAAATAGAGATTAAACTGGCAATAAAATCTTCTAGTAAAATTCCTGGAAAGTGGTTCCAGCTGAGTACTGAGTAGAAACAGTGCAAAGTCCCAAGAAGCCAAACAGTAAGTAATATTGCAGAATAATTCAATAAGCTTCAGAGATTGTTTTGCCAAAGAAAATCAGGATGTTTGATCTCATCTTGGAATATGTTGCTAGGAAAAAAATTACTGTTTGCTGCAGGAATTGTATTACTGTCTCACCAGTAATGCTAACAACTTCCAGCCAGAAAATGCCCTTTAACTTAGTTTTTAAATTATGTTGAATTTATTAGGGGAATACCTAGTTTTTAAACATGGGTAAATAAATTCTCTATTTAAAGATCAGATGGTTATACTTTAGAACTAATTTACATGGTATAATTAGTAGCAAATAGTATGAGACTAGCAGAGTTGTGTATTTTTCTTTCATATTTACATAAAATGGATCAATAAATTTTCCTACCAAAATTTTCCATCTAAAAAGTCTTAAATATTGAAGGGAATTCAAGAAGGAGATGCAATTCTGAATGCTGGTTGTAGAACTTTTGTCAGGATGTTTTTGACAATCACAAAACAAATACTTTAGATAGAAAGAGGGAGACACTGCAATAATTCATTGTGATAAATGATAATGATAGATTGACTAAAGAAAATAATATTTTTAATTGTTTTTTGAACTTTGTATTGTGAAAAGAATATTTGTTATTTTGCTTTTTCATCTTACCTCAGGAAAAAACAGCAATATAATAGCAGTATTATCAAACGAATGAAAACTCAGCTTTGATCCAACCCCAGTAGCAAGTTTAGTTACCACTTTTCTTTTTTCCTGAACCTCCAGCTGATGGCTTGCCACAACTTCACTTTGAACTTGCACTATAATTCCGTCCTTACTTCCTCTTTCATGTCAATGCCTTTTTTTCCTCCATCATAGATCTAACAACAGGGAAGTGTTTCTGGATCCCTCATTCCATTCTTAAGCATAATTTAAAAAAAATTGGAACTCTGAGGATCTGGTATTTCACATTATGCTTTAATAAATAAGTTACCATAAAATGAGTGTGCACTTGCAGAGAATTTTTATTTTTCTTAAGAACGTTTGCACACAAGTTTGTTTTGCAGAAAATTTCAAGTAGCTTTTTAAACTTTACCAGATAACTTTCTAATGGGACCTCCCCTTTGTTATGCCTGCATAGGCTCAAAAGAGCATATTTTACCACCTGTAATGTCATCTATGTAGGAGACTGACAGATAGGGAAATAACCTTTGAGAGAATATTTCTCTTCCCTCAGAAGAGCTTAAGACCTGGATTAAACCATGACGGTGGGACTAAGATGCTCACTCATGATTTATATAAGCTTTACTCACTTGATATATATGAATGTTAATACCTGTAGGAAATAGTCTGATTACTATGACTGCATTTTTGTTTTAAGGGCTTACACATATGTAAAGGGATATGGATGTTGTTTTATGGAGTTCTATGTCCTGAAATTTTCTATTGAGCAGAGATTGTAAAAAAAATTAAGACTTTGGCACTCTGACAAAACTAGGCTGTGGCCATTAACTGGTTTTGCATTTACTAGGGAAAAAATTGTTAGTAAATATATAGTGTTATCTTTTTAATTATTACATTTTTGCAGAGCTTTGGAAAGAGAAGCTGCTTATATATTTTCCTTCTTACATTTTCTTTTTTATATATCTTTTGCTTTTTAGCAAAACAAAACCGGACACGCATGCGATATGCTCTAGGACAATCTTGCTTAAGCAGGGAGGTTGCACCAGACGAGGTTGCATGGTGGCCCCTTTGAATCTGACCCATTCTGTGATTCTGTGAAGACTGTGACTTCCCATGTTAACCTCTAGATTTGTAATATTTTCCATTTTCTTGCTAATTTTCCCATTCCTGTTAAATCAAGAAGAGCACAAAAAGCATGAAGCTACAACTACAGCACTTTTGAAGAGGCCTACGTTCAAGGATGTAATCTTTGAGTTTAGCATGAATGAATTTCATATTAGGAATTATTTCTTCACCAAAAGTGTTAAACACTTGGACAGGCTGCCCAGGGAAGTCATAGTCATCAACCCTGAAGGTATAAAAGACCTGTGGCACTTGGGGTTACAGTTTAGGGGTGGGCTTTGCAGGGCTGTGTTAACAGTTGGACTTGATGGTCTAGATTTTTTTCCAAGCAAAGGGATTCTGTGATTCTGTGATCCTATGAATAATTAATGTTTTCTTCAAGCAGTGAATAGAATGCTATTGTGCTTGAACACAACCCCTTGAAGTTAAAATCTTCAAGAACTCTTTGAACGTCTAAGTTGATGTTTCCTGAGTAATGCCACCACACAGGAAAGTGATTAACATGGTTTGGGCCTTTTGGATTGTTCACATCCTTTGTTTTGTAAGCAATCACCTAAATAAAATCCTTCCATTTTGGGTGTAAAATCAAAAACTTCCAAACGTTGCAGGTCTGATCAAGTAGCAACTGTTTATTTGGAAGGGGATGAGTTCTATTTGTACTTACATAGCAGAATCTTTGAGCTTCTGAGTATTCTCTAGAGCTTTTGGTAAAATATTTAGGGTGTGGTAACTTGCATTTAGTTTACCCTCTTCCTAAAGAGGTCTGAATTGCTATTGTCAAGACACTGCTGGAATGAGCATGCAATATTTCCTTTAGAGAGATGTTTTGTTCTCCTTTCAGTACAGATAGAAGCACCTGAGATGGGCTCAGTTGGTCAGAGCATACTAATGACACCATGGTTGTGGGTTTGAACCCCTTACAGGGCATTCACTTTTAGAGATGGACTCAATGATCTTTGTGGGTTCCTTCAAATCCAGAATATTCTGTAAATCTGTATGAAAAGCTGAAAATTATTCCAGTCTGGTATTAATTACACGTGTCAAAGATTTATTTGGTGGAGTGGTAGGTTAAACTAAGTATATTTTGTCAGGATGCAGCACCAACTGCAGAGCATTTCTAAAACTTGCTGCTATTATCATTTATTACTTATTCCGCAGTAACAGCCCAAGGAGTGGATTCAAAACAAAATAACCTCCATCTTCATATTCAGAAATGCTGGTCATCTAGTCCTCAAAACAACACCCTCCCTTCCCCTCCCAGATCAAAGCAAAGCAAACCTGGGAACACTGAAACTTAGAAATTCAACACAGTTGTATGTTCCTTATGTCTTATTTGCTACTGTCTGAAGAAAATTCTGTTTTTACTCCTGGTAGAAGGGACAAGAAGAACAAAAAGTAAGCAAAAATTGACTTTATTTCTAAATAAAATAAGAGAGAAGTGATGGCAACACCTCCCAACTATTAGCTTCACTGTTAGCTTCCCACATTGCATGAATGAGAATCAGATTTAAAAGAGGTTGAAAGTTTCTCTGGAGTCATAGCAGAGAGCTGAGAGAGTCTGAAAAATAAGGGATTACAAATGGAGGTAGAGATCAGTGAAAAGAGTCAAGGATTTCTGAAAAAGTTATTAGAAACTTGGTTTCTTCCTGTTTTAAGATCTTTTGCCTCTGTCCTTTGAGATGCATTTGTTTTTTTTCCCCAGCTTTTTCTTTTTTTTCTTCAATACTTCCATTCCATTTTTCTCCTTTCTACCTTGTAAACCCCAAGAGAATCCATAGCCCCCAGCCTGACCTAGAGAGTTACCTGAGCTGATATATGCCCTGATCTTAAAGTGCCATGTGACGAATGAGGTGCATGCCTCTGACCTGTCACCTTCTCTGGTAGCCTGCTTCATTCACAGCCTGACACTTGGTGTCTCCCTGGGGTTCCCAAGACCTAACAAGATCTGAAGACAGTAGCCTGTGCAGAGGAGATTGTTAGCCTCTCTGATATGTGGAGAAAGATTTCAGCAAAACAGAGAGTTAAAGAGGACTACTGGAATTCACAGAGAGGCAGGAAGGTATTAATCTGAGATTTAATGACTCCAGAAATGGTTGGCTTTTTTTGACCAGTACGGTGAAGACTGGAGGAGTTTTGAAAAGAATTATTTCATCCATATTAAACAAAAATAACTATTTTAAAAAAATGTATGAGGGTAGGGAGCATAGTCTGAATGAGGTGAAAAGAAAATAATGGCACATGGGAAAAGGTAAACTTGCAAAGATTTGGATAAATTTGTATGTTTAAGATAAGCATCCTGTTTGGAGAGCCCATTCTGAATTCGATCTTTCAGCCTTTTGAGTTTTGACTGTCACAAATGTTTACCTCACCATGAAGCGTGCAGAAAAAGAGAGGAGGAGAGGGAGAAAGAGACTGATTTATTAATCTGAATTCTTTGACGGACAAATTAATTGCTCTGTGGCACTTCTCTATGAACTAATATTGACTTAAAGGACAGCAGGAAGAGATGAAGACAATGAGTCCCCGTAGCACTTTCATGTCACAGAAGCCCATTAAGCACACATATACTGAAGCAAGAAGTTGGTTTGGAAAAAAGAAATCTATATCCTATAGGTGAGTGAGCATTTGAAATGGTTCTACCCTTTACAAATACCCACAGGAAAAAGGCTTTGGAGATTATCCATTTTTTAAAATTATTTTTCCTCGCCTTGTTTTTTTAAACACATGTTTTGCACTCCTTTTAACTTCAGAAGATTTTAGAAAAATCCCATTCATAAAATTGTATACATTCCCTTAACCACCCAGGGTTCTGTGTGCCAGGCTATTTGTATTACAGTATAACCAAGTGCAGCCTCCCTAGGACTCTCATAAAAACAAGATGGGTGTTCTCTTTAGGATCATCTCCAGGAAGAATACTTTATATACAATGTTCATTTCTCACCATTAGAAAATAGTGACTTACAAACTGATCAAAGTCTCTGCTTTCTGTAGACAACAATAATGAAATATTTTAGGAGGAAATACAAATATATAAATCTGTATGTCTTCAAACCACTCTCTGATTTATGAACTAAAGCAATGACTTCTCAGTAATTTAGAAATAACTTCCGCACCCCAGAGACTCAGCATTTTCACCACATGGTCTTTTACATTAAAAAATTAAAAATTACATTAAACTGTAATAAGCTCTTACATCTCCAAATACCCTCATTAGGAGGTGTTTAAACTTAAAAATAAAAAACAAAAAAATACAAGAAACAAAAACCCCAACCAAATCCCAAACAACAAACAACTTTGAAAAGTGAAGCCTGCTGTGTTTATGTGATCTCTCCTTGTCTAGTCTGGGTTTGAACTTATATGATTAGAATTGTCAGTAACACTTCATGGAGCCATTAAACATGAACATGACTGCCAATGCATTCATTTGACAGCTTTCACTGAGCTCACTAGAAGTGTTTTGCCTTTCCCTCACAGTTAAAAAAAAGGAAATTGCTGTAATAGGATATCGCAAGAAGATTTTTTAAAAGGAGGCTAGAGAAATAAATGCAGGGGTGAGTTCAGTTGTCATGGAACTAAATATCTCCTGTTTTCAACCATCTAATCAAAAGGATGCAAATATAGAAGATACTTACAAAAATTATATGGTTATGTTACTCAAACTTACATGTGTCAGGCACACAAAATAGACAAAGTAAATAAAAGATTTTATATCCCGTGCGAATGCAGAAGGACGAGAGCTGGCTCCAGAAGCTCTCCTTCCCATGCACTATCAGATCCTTTGCCACTTATATATCTTACCATGTAAGAACTACAGGTTTGCTTTGGAGAACAAGAGGATATAAAGACTGTTCTCACTAAAACCCTTTAGGGAAGCTGCAATGAAGATACAGGAAGTGTCACAATGGCTTGAAACACTTTGTGCACCCCAATGCAATCATATCTTGGAGATCAGTGCTGCCTGTGCCCTTGTAGCTCGGCAAACAAATGCTACAACATAGAGCATGAGATAAATACCTCTAACAAACCACTCTCAGAAAAGAATAAATAGGCAAATGAGATGAACCCCAGTGCAGAAAAGATGTTAATAACAGGAGAAAGAAAGGTGAAGAAAGAGAAGGGGGATGGGGGGGATGGGAAGAATAGCCCCCTGATGATCAAGACATCTACTAGCAAAGTCAAACATTCCTGAAATTCAAAGATAGGTGATTTCTGTGCTGTGTACCAGGTTCTGGAGGCTGTCTCACTAGCTATTTGCTAATTCAAAGTCTTCTGCTTCATCATTTGTTCCTACTTATTTCACTACTATTTGTGTCATCATTAATATAGCTGATGAATTTTTGCCAACTTGTAGTTTTTCTCCCAAGCTGGCTGGTAGGTGGTTGAGTTAATTTCCAATAGAGTTGAACATCCATATGTTTTCATTTGAAGCTAATTTTATGTCCTCTTGAGGTCCACCAAACTCCAGTCCAAATTTTTTATTAACCAAGTAATTACATGTGATTTCTACTGCCATTAGAAGGCAGGAATAGTAATTTTATGATATCTGTACTGTATTGTGCCTCTGCATCTGAATCCATCCTGACTGACAGGACATCTCCATACATAAATGGAGTAATAACTACTGTAAAGTGATGAATAAATTTTAATGTATTTTAATGTATACATAGAAATATATGTGTCAGAGAGAGATTTGAATGCTGATTTCAAGTTATTCCACAATATAGAAACTAAGTGCAGTATGCACAAACTATATGATATACAGGAAACAGAACATTAAATTAGATTTTGTATAATCTCTAGAATCCTTCAAACTATGTAAATAAACCCTCTTCTATAAATCCCCTCATGGATCTGATGGAGAAATAAATTTGTGATACATGTTTCCTACAGACCACCCCACTTGGATTATTCCTAGAATCAGAGTGGTACTGGTGTGACCCTCCTGGCCATCAGCTACCTGGATAGTACAGGGCACCACCCCATAAGCTACTGTGTGTGGGACAATGCATATTTTCTGCTGGAATTGTTCCCTTTCAAAAATAGAGTTAAGACATGAGTATGGACTGTGCTGCAATGACTGGGCCAGAGTGGGACCCAAACACTGAAGATACCACACGATCACCGCCAACATCTTGCAAGTGAGTCATGTACCTACAGCCCAGGGAGGCTTTCAGTGACAATGGCAATGTGACCTGTGGGACTAGGCCTCTCTCTGTCAGGAGGGCTATAAAATGTATTTTTCTTCACAGCCTTTTGAGGTGAGTAGAGTAGGCTGTTCAGAAGCTGGCTGTTTTACAGCTTTCTGAGACCCTGTCCCTATGTCTTGTACAAGGAAAGCCTATGCCTTGCACTCTGGTAAAGCTAACTTGTGCCTTTGCTTACGTCTGTTTCTGCACTTAGCCCTAAACAAGGGACTTTGCTCTGTGATCACAAGCTTTGCTCTTTGAGAATCAAACAGCAATTCAACTTGTATGATGCGAAATGGAAGCTGGATTTGCATCCCGTATTTTACATCCTCCCCTCCCACCTGATTTCAGTCGCAAGAGTACTGAAGTGGTCTGGCATAAGTAAAAGACAAATGTTTTATAGTGAGTCAACCACATAGCTCATTAAAATAATTGGGTTAGAAGACATTGAATTAATCTATAATCCATGAATTTTTAAGCTACCTTGATCCTTTCCCCTCCATGCAATTGCAAAACAGCACTGTACTGCTGGCACTAAATGCAGGGGAGACTGTACCTTAATATTTCAACATGTTGATTAATGTTGCTATAAAGATACACTAACAAACTGCAGAAGCATTTTACCTCCAGTTTTTTGCTAACTTAGCACATCAACAAACCAATACTTGTAGACAAAGACATGCAATTTTGTGATGAAATGTTCTTAGACACTGTCTGCTAAATCCCTATAATTAGCATGGCCCCTGGTGAATGTCACTGAGTATTTGATGAAACAGGGCATGAACTCTGAAGCAACACCCAGGGGGGTCGGTAATGCTATCCAGAATGACTCTTGGAATTTTTAACTACTAGATAGGTTCTCCTTATCTAGGAAACTCAGGGGAGAAAGGCATTTGTCCGGTCTAATGACCCCTGTTAGCAGATTTATGCCACCTCCCTCTATGCAAACTGCCTTCTCTTTCCTTCTTTTTGATATTTAATTTGAGAGTAACTATACTAAAAGTTATAAATGATGTAATAAGGGATATTAGAAGGCATATAGCATGAAAATGTTAAAGAAAGCAAGCAGCCAAGTTCTTTATTCCACCCACTCTCATGCCTTTGTTCTTTTTAAAAGACCACAAGAGCAACAAGTTTTTTGGATAACTAAAACAAAAACTGCATGGACTTAGCAGGTAATTTCAAGGCTCCTAGTGGAAACAATGTTTATTTTTAAACAATATCCTGCCCTAGGGAAAAATACTACTTTCCCTGCTGTCAAGGAGAGTTTTTCTTAACTGTAGAGATGTACCCACAAAACCAAAAGGTGCTGGGAAACAATTTTCAAAATGGTAAATACTTTACAAAGTGGAAAAAATTCCTTCTACTTGTAATTTTTAGTTGTGTGCTGTTCACTAAAATTTACCTGAGACAGAGAGATTGAGTCAAAAATCTGTTGCAAAATAGTAGCTGTACCCCAAACCAGGACTCTTATGTCTCAGGTGAGTGTGTTAGCAGACATAGTTTCAGCTGTTGAGACAGTCTGATTTTGAGAGAAAGTCCAATGCACACCCAAGAAACTCTCTTGATAAAATTTCCATTTTGCCTGGCACATTTATCTTAACTTTCTTTTTTCCACCATTCTGCATTTTGTAGCCTTAAGGATTTAATGGTAGCATCAATCTTGCTTTAGAAAATGTAATGCATCTTCTGTATTTCAAATGCTGATAATTCTCAGATGAAGAATTATCTCAGGATGCTCTGGAGTTATGTAAAAACAAATTTCAGAACATTGTAATATTAATGGAATCTTTTCCTGAAAAAAACCCATCCATGATGGATTTAGCTTTGCAAAACTATACAGTTTTTGAAAATCCATCTCATGCCACAAGGGATTGAAGGTGGAGTGAATAAAAAAATCCAATTTTTCCTTTTCCTAATTTTATGTCCTAAACTGTGCATGATATCAAAATGATGGAATGAGCTGTAGCTCGGGTTAGGGGGCAGGGGAGAGGCTGTCTATTGTATTAAGGACTAACTCCTTGATTAAATGTAGACTCAAAACAAATAACCTCTGTGCGTGTGTTAACTAGCCTAATTAATCTTCATGTTAGATTAACTTGATAAAATGTTGACCTAATTTGGGATTAAAAGATTACAAGTAACATTTTCAGCTGAAAGCTGTAACATGCCTCATGTCAACACAATAATGACAGAATTAACCCTGCAAGCCCTCTCAAACCTGTGCACTGCATGTCACTACTTAAGTAGAGCTTGGGTGACCTGTAAATGTAGGAAGACTGCTATATGTACAAAAAGGGTAACACTGAAACACTGATCTCTCTCAGTATCTCCCAGGCCTCTATATACTGAGAAATATCACAAGGCTAAGGGAGAAAGTAGAGATGCACCATCCATGCACCCTTACAACTTGCAAACTTATAAACTAAACATATACTGTGTGTTTATGTTTAGAGGCAGAGATTGGAAGGAAGTGGGTAATGGATTCAGTATCAGGAAAAAGATAATAAAGATGAAAATGTTTGGGAAATAAGTGAGATTTAACACATAAAATTCAAAGGAAAAATCAAAGCCAGAAAAGAACTTCCAGTTGTAGCCCAGAGGAGCCTTGTAGCCTCAATTTGTGTGTGAACAATGGAGAGTTCTTTCCTGTATCGTGTTTCGAAGTGATATTTCAGGATTTCATTCTAAAGGGCTTTTTTATGAGCTGCATTGGGAAAAAATTGTGACCTTGTGAGAAGTATTTTGGTGATCGCTTTTTTCAAAGAATACAGTGAAGGGAAAACAAGGAAGGAGAGAGACAAGAACTCTCTCACTTCTGTAATAAGTTGTTCTAGCTTATGCTATTTTTGTCTCCCTACAATATCATATCTGCTCTTTCCATAGATAAAACTGGTATCTCTCACTTACCACCTTGGGAAGCACTGGAGTCTCAAAGATGAGCTCTTTTCAGTTTGCACCGCTCTAGGGCTGTGGTTTTTCCCAGAACTGGGACTCAGATCCTATGCTGGCATCAAACACACACAAAATGCTCTGCCTATATGACTCTCAGCACTAGTTCTGAGACTACACAACTGAGGTGGCTGTTGAGGGAATGTCTCTGGCTTTTGCTTGGGAAGTCAGATTAAAAATAAATTTATAAGAACTGGAGTGCAAGGCTGTAGTGCATCTGCTGAAAACTCATCTCTCAGCCAGCCATGGAATCTGACAGACAGAGCACAAGAGGGGACACTGCACTGCTTCATGTGTGAGTGCACAGCTCCTGTCTGCTCACATGGGCTCCTGCCTTTACCAAGCCCTGGGGATACATCAGCTCTTGCTGCAGTACTGCAAGTGCAACTAGATCTTTAAAATCAACATCCCTGTTAATGATAACCCAGACAAAAACTGCTTCCAGAGAGCAGTCCTTGAAATATCAGCACAGAGCCTGCATTGCTAGGAAAACCAGACTATTTGATCTCCCTATCTGTGATATGAAAGTAGAGTTAAAAAAAGCCTTTGCATGCAACCTGCACCACAGTAGAATAGGACTATAATTGTGGAATTGTGGCACTTATGCCTAAGAATTGCCTAAAGGGACATCCCACTAGCCACCAGGAGACTGAGTTACAATGCGTATTGAATGCTGGGAGATGTCCTTCTAAAGTGAGATTTGGAACCAACAATGAATTTAAAACTCCTAAAACCAAGGATGAACATTGCAGCCTAAAATGCAAAATACAAAATACAACTAATCAGCTAAAGGAAAAGTGTTTTACTTAGTCCTTGCATCACTACATGTCACAGCAAAGCTAACAATATTGTGGTCATATTTTTCAGTAGCTTGGTAGGGGATTTTTGCATGTACACCAAAAGAATAAGTCATACAGACTTTTATTCTCCTAGAACAGGAAGATATATACAATAGTTTTATGGATTTAATTTCATTGAAACTGTATACTCCTTCATAATTTATTGTTTCAGTTATTTCTATGTGTTATTGTCTAACTTTTCCTGCATGAAAAGGGAACAGGATATTAAAGCTTTCCTAAAGTTGCTATAACTAATGTCACAAAGATGAGCATTCTGAAGTTTTTTATTGTACTCTGTCACTTCCCATACATTCACAATAAAGGAAGAAGTGACTAACCCATGTTTGGTCAAACAATTTGGACCAAGTGACAGGCTTAGAAGCTGAGTAACAGAATTAACAGTATTTCTGGATTCCCATGAAATAATGATTTGCAGCCATAGCAAAATCTAATGTGATTCCCATCAGTTCTGAGAAGTTTTATGCAAGCCTAGAAAAGATTTGTCTTCAGGAAGGACAGCCTGTAGCAACATGCAGCTCCTGTGGCCATCACTTCAGTAGTATTCTCTACTGAATAATTTAAAATATACTGCAAAATTCTGTGCTAGTGAAAATTATGTCTTTTCTCAGTAAATTGCTACTGAAGTCTTGAGAATCATTCACCATTAGATATTGCTTTAGATAACTGTGAGTAGCTGCTAATGAAATTCTTCTAGAAGTTTATATGTATATATATTTCTGAAGTTTTCTTTGACATTTTAATCCAAGTAATCTGCACATTTGATGAGTTTTCTTTCTACTTCAGCAGTAAATGGAATAACCTCTTGGCAACTACAGATTATGGAGAAGTTTGTTGGCTATTTTTGAAACATGCAGCATGACAAATGTCACAGGCATACTCACTAGTTCAAATACTTCAGAATGTGAATATGGATACTGTGAGTGTCCACAGAAACAGAATAATAAACAAGTGAATTATCTTAGCTCTTTAGAATATAAACAAAGTTGACAATATACACTATCAAAAAATTTGAACTTGCAGTACTTGGTTGAAAAGGAGGCAAGAAATTCAAGTGCCTGGTTGTGGACAACTGATTAAAAAGCAAACCATTTACAATTTTTTTTCTTTTTAAACACATTCATTGCCACTCTAGCACTCTTCCCCAGACACTTTTATCTTTAAGGTTAAGCAAACAAAACTACATTACCATCCCAATCTTAATGTTTGGTCGTTTCAAAATAATTCATAAACATTTGCAGAAGCCTTCTTGATGAACAGTCATAACTGGAACAAAGATTTGTAATGCCACTAAAACTTTCATCTGGATTGGAAGTTTATAGATGGAAATACAATGCGACTACTTTTGAAAAGTTTGATTAGCTATAAGCACTGACAATTACGTAAAATGAAATAATGTAACTTTTATCCAGAATAAAAATACCAAAGCATATTTATCTAAAACTTCCATGTAATACTGTTTTCAAGGGGAGAAGAAGCCCAGTGAGATTACATGGATTCTACAAGACTTTCATCCATTCAGAATAAAATGCAGCAACAGCAGTGCTTCCAGGACCAAATCCAGCCACACTGAGCCAGACAAGCAATGAAGTGCATGCTTAATATTAAAAGAATATTTAATGGGTTGAAATTGACATGCAATATGGCCCAAATTAATCCAGCCTGAATTCTGCTCTGTGCTGTTGTTTCCTATTAAGGAAGCAGTTCTAAAGACCTAGAGAGTCAGCCAACAGCATATAGGAGGGACTCAGCACAAGCTTGCATAAACATTTTACTCTGTAGAGGTATTTTTACCACTTGCTTACTCAGACTCCCAGCTAGCCAACTGATACTTGGAAAGCATTACACGGAAGAGAAATACTCTGAGATTATTTCACAGCTGGGCTGATGTACCTATGCACACACACTTATGTAACATCCAGTATTAAACCAGCAATGTTGTGTTACGTCACCCACTGCGCTATTTTAGACTGAGGGGATAAGATGCGTGGCAGGGGAGCCAATGCTCAGAAGTTCCATCTTTCCCATTCCTTCAGCCGAGAGGTAGTCTCCAGAAATCTTGTAAATAAACAAAGGGTTTATTGTGAACCCAAAAATATTCCTCTATTTTTCCCTCGTTGAACAAGGCTGCTACCAGCTTACTGGAAATTATAATTTAACTTTCAAAAAAACAACAATTGTATTCATTTTAATCAGAACAACATCCTATGAAATTTACACTTTATAATTTAATGGAGATGCTGTGATATCACGTATACTGACGACCTCACTGCAGCAAGGGAAAATACAACATTACTTTTAGCCAAAGCTGATTTAATAACAAAAAGCAAATTCTACAGCGGTAAGTAAAAGTCAGCTACAACAGTTCCTCATACACTTTCTTCTACCTACTTTTCAAGAACTGAGTAAATGAAACAGCTAATTAGGCTGTTTTGATATACCAAACACATTTTAGCAAAATGTAATGGATCTGGAAATGCTAGCATCAAAATCTTTTTTACATCACTAATTAGGAGACAGAAATCTAATGTACATTTCATATGTTCATCGAAAATAAACCTAACTTTACATTTGATATACTGAATAGCACAAAATCTGCATGCAGATATAAAGAGACCAATGTAAATTCACAGACCATTCTTTCTAAACCAAATGCATCAATACAACATTTGGATAATCAGCTGAAGAAAAAAATCATATGAAGAATAGATATTTTGCTGCAATATTAATATTCTAGTATTAATACATTTATGAAATTCTGTTAACACCGCAGAAAGAGCATAATCCAAAGAGTTGTAACTGATGAACCACTTCTTCTTGTATTAAGGGTAACATAAAAGGCTTTTGGCATTTTAGTAGAAATTAAAGACACTGTGCAAAAACCTGAAAAACTCTGTCTACTTGACTAACAAAGAGTAAGCCTGCAATATTTTTTTATAGTCTTTCCCTGACCCTCTTTGGTCCCTAAATACTTAGTTGCTAGCTTTCTTTTGGAGTCTTCTTTTTTTTTATTGCGAAAGAGGAATTGTGGAAGACCCACCCCCACTCCAAGTAACCTCTGAAAACCAAATCCAACTGAAGTTCATTGACAGGAGCTATTCTATTGCCAAAGAAGTAATTTTTAACAAACTAACTGACATTTGCAAGGACAAACACTACTTCAATGAAAAATGATGTAATTCTATCTAGCGGAAAAAAAACAAACCTCGGTTTTGTGCTTTGTAATTTGGTTTGTTTTTTAAATTTTTTTTCCTGGCCTCTAAGATATTAGGTACTTAAAGAACCTGAGAGGTAAAAAAATGGAATAACCAGATGAAGAAAGACAGGTAATCTACCGTGTTAGCAATATCAGTAATTAAATTTTTTTTAATGGAGGAAAACAAATAGAATGCTACTTCCAATATTTTAAGTAAATTATGATCACTGTTAGGAAATCATAACATAGTAAAAAATATGTAAATTATATTCAGATTTATCCTTTATCACAAAAAGACAGAAAAAACACAACCTCTCCCCACCCCCAATATTCCACATTAAGCAGTTTCAAGTGCTATGATTTCTAGATAATTTTCTCTTTGGTTTGTACTATACTATTGCAATTTTATATTTATTGTGCCATCTGTCACAAGAAAGAACAGATATAGAACAGTGGCAAAATCATGTTAAAAAGACTATCTTGGGATAACAAAGAGAAAACTTAATGGACACGGATTTACAAATTATTAATGATTTTTCCTGTCATTTCTTGAAAAATGAAAGCTATGCACGCTGTCTCTTTCCCCAAACAGATTGCATTTTATTCCTCTGCAGTTTGTCCATCAGGCTTCACTCTGACAACATAATCCAAAACTAATCCAGAGCATTCAGTTTTCCTTGTTGGCTCTCATGCACACTGCTTAGACAAATCCTGCTACCTGTCAGCCCTCCTGTGTGTGCCAAACAGGCTGCCAGGTTAACCCCTGGGGAAGCCAAGAGACCTGCTGACTTAACCCCTGCTTCCCTTCAAATAATCCACTGTAAATACATAGGACGTTAACAGGCTAACTGTTCTAATCAGGGCTGGATCCCTTAAAATCTGTTTCATACACAACCCTTAAGAACTAGGGATCTAAACATCACTGCTGGAAGAGGAAAGGATTGCTTCCAATAATACAAGCACTAAATAAGCAGATGGATAGAACACACTGAAAGATTTTAATCCCCTAAAGGAGTTAGAGAAAATATACACATCATTTCAATTGCCCACCTCATTGCTTATAAATTTTCCCTAATTGTCAGAACAAGATCAGAAATAAGTTAGTACAATGAAAAGAAGTCTAATTTAGTTACAACTAAATAACTTCATGATGGTAAACTTTATACTTATTGCTTTTGTCCCTTTTCATAAATGTCAGTTTCATAAAAACTAGCTTTTCTTTGTAGAAATCCACACTGAACGTAATATAAGTCACTAGCTAAAAGAGATTTTCATAAATAGCATACTTCACAAATAATGACATTTTAAATTACTTTCTAAAGACAGAATTATTTCCCAGCAGCACTTTAAAAAAAATAATTTCTAATGCTTTAAGCCTGAAATAGAGAAAAATCTGAGTTACAAATCTTTTCAAGATACTCACTCGGTACTCAAAAAACCCAAATAAACCAACGCCTTCTCCTCATTGGAATTCAAGGCACATCACTCTATCTGCTGCTGCAGCATCAACAATCCACAGCAGAAAATAACTTGCGTAAGCACGGCATTCCGAGGAACACTTAAAAGCCACACTAAGCTCAGCCACATGAGAAATGTAATAAAACATCGCACAGCTCATTTAATGTTTGGAAGGCATGATGTCCAGGTTAATATCTGAAGTGGGGGAAGGTAGAGTAAGCCATGGGGAGGGCTCCTGAACTCTGCCACAAACAACTGGGAAGGTCCATTGTGCCTTCTGATAAGAACATTTATTTTACTTCAATTAAATTTCAGGCATTCTCTTGAGAGGAAGAAGGGAAAATTGTTCTTCCCTCCTACGCACTTACACACATTCACATTTATGCTCTGCATATACATGCAAAGCACACACCTCGGTCTCAGGAGTCCTGGGAAATGTTTAAATGGTTTTATTCATTCTTAGAAGTGTTATGCTTGTGGCAGCTAATAAATAGATCTTATAAATGCTACAGATTCCAGAGATGCTTAAAATACTCATGCTGCTTTTAAATGCAGAGATACTTTTAAAATCCCACTCTTTCTAGATGAGTTACTCATTCTAATGCATTTCCTACTTTTTATATACAGAAGCATTAATTCTTAATAAGTTTTGAAATTTGCCCTCATTGCAATTTTTAGAACCCATACCTAAGCACTGCAGAAACAAATACTTGGCAAAAAAAGTTAGTTACTTCTAAAATAAATTGTTAGAAAAAATAACTAAAACAAGTGTTTTTTCACTATATTTTTTCCCTACCAGCTTTTCTCAAAACAGCAGTTATTTCGCTGACACAAAAGTTCATTAAGGTCTCAGGCAGCAGTTTATCTTTGGGGAGTTGACAACTTTTGTTTGGGAGAAGGCAGTAGTTTAAAACCTATCTCTTATCTCCCCATCAGATAATTTTGCTCAAAATCAGAACTTTTAATTTTTTTCCCTATGAAAGCATTTTTCCATATAACTTATTAATTACTTGTCAAAATAAAGTTATAAAAGTGAGATTAAGAATGGATTTTGGAAAATCAGCCTATATACAACAATCCTTTTGTTTTCATTCTGAAGAAACCCTGACTCTGCAAGTACATAATGAAACTCACGTTAAGTGTTCCTAGGACCAAGATTTTGCTCATTGTCTAGAAGACATAAATCCTTCTGGAAATTAATCAGAACACAACTCTGTTGTGCATATTACAGCATGTGCTTGTGCTTACTATAGTGTCTATACAAATTGCAGGCAAAATAAATATGACACAGTTCCATAACAAATTTCAGTGTTATATCCATAGAATCTCCTGTAAGATGTTGTCTTCTCCTAAAAATAATTTTAATCAATTGACATTTCTCAAGTGTTCTTAGGTTTTGTTAAATGCCCACAGCATCAGAATTTTTAGAGAACAGCAGTCAGATAGTTTGCTAGTCAAAATACAGTGCCACAGGACTTACATATTTGCTGTTCTAGAATTCACGATTGCCAAATAGCATTCAGTCTTCAGAGACAATGAGCAAACGTGTTTAAAAAGAACTGTAGCTCAGCCACCTAGAAAATGCCTGCTTTTAAGCTGAAACACCTCTTTGCTTTTGTACTTACTGTTTTGAATTAGGTTCATAATAGCAAGTAATGTTTGAAAAAGGTCTGTTAGAAAGCTACTAAGTTTATGCTATGGAGAAGTTCATTAGGCACAACTTAAAGGTCTGCCATTGCACTCAGAAATGGGAGTTTTAGTGTGTTTGATGATCCAAATATACACGGTTCAGTGGTCAACATTACAACTGTTTAAAATGCAGTGACTAATCTGTAACTTATCAATATATTACAAACCAACGTTGACAATGCCAGGTTCTTTGTTGATAATTTTTCCTTATATAACACCAGCTGGAAAATGTTTCCCTATTATTGATCATGCCACTTATCAGCTATACACAACATATTTCTTTGTACTCAGTACAAAATCTAAACAGTGTGGACTTGGTTCATTAACCTTTTGATATTGGGCAAAAGGGGGAGTAAGACAGGGAGAGAAGCAGCACTAAAAGTAATTTCGTTGTTATTTGGATTTTCATTTTGGTCAAGACATCTGAAGGGGAAAAGGGCACAAACTTTGTAGTATTGAAACAGCACTTAGAGCCTGGTCTGAAATCTGTAGAAGTAAAAGGAAGACCTTCTGCTGATTTAATTTTCACTGGTTCAAGCAAAAGGTAAGTTTCAAAAGCTTAAAAGCAAACAACACCCCTATCTTAGAGTGGTTTCCCTGAAGACAGATTGGAAGGAGAGCTCAATAAGGAGTTCCTAACAAAATCTGTAGAAAGCAGACAGGATGTGTCTTGTAGTGAAAATCAAAAGAGAAATTCTGCACCAAATCTCAGTACAGGTATTCAGAAACTATGAAGTAATACTTTAGAATACTTGAAAAGATCTACAAAAAATTAATTCCTTAGTATATATTCAGAGTCCACAGTATATGTTTAATATAATTTATCAAGTGCAATCAGACTCAAATTTAGATTTAAATGTACTTGTCAGATGAATCTGATAGGACTCTGCAAACAAATATGTATCAGAAAGTAAACTGATAAGAAAATGAAGCTAAGGTTGAAGAATCAAGCATAACACTGACACTTTTCAGTTCAAGCTCTTTATCTAGGAGGCAGCTCATAATGATGTAGGTATCCCCTACAATATCTTTGTCATTCCTCATCTCCTGCTTAGCCGCACCCTCCTCCCAGTAACTTGAACTCTTCATCCCAGTATGAACCAGTGCTCAGATGTGTCTTTTCATCCAGAAATTTCTAAAGTTTTTACAAGAGGAAAAAAACCAGTGATTTGCATTAAACATTTTTATGTGTGGAGAATCCATATGGCAGAAAATTCATTGTTTCAATAAAAAGGAAAATAACACAATTGACTTGTAATATTTAATCTAAAGCCTGAAGTATTTCTACTGTCAGTGTCATCTCTCTGGCTGTTCTGTCAGCCTAAGTTAAATATAAAGCTAGGACAATCATGGCCTAAAACTAGGAATCACTCTTGAATTCAGGGCCATAATAGCAGACACTTTGGCTTATCTGATGTTTAGGTCTCTGTATACTAATTATCTAGTCCTTATTCTAGTAAACTCCCAATGCTTTCACCTCTGTCTCATCAGAGACATTGTAGGCACAGTTCCAGGTTTATCAGTTACTATGGCAAGGTAGATCAACTAGTTATTGTGGGGAAGAAAAAGAAACATTTTCCTTGTTTTCTTTTTTTTATTACTTCACACCTGCGTAGAGCTTAATAATCATCAGAGCCAGTTCCCTCTGGTACACTGCAGTGCAATCCAATACATGAGCACTAAAGTGTGAAAAACTATTCCAAAACCAAATCATCTTCCAGACCACCAATAGTTAACCTCACTTTTACTTACCCCAAGGCCTTCTGCCTTCTCCACTACAAACTTTTTGATTGCTACCTCCTTCTTTTTGACTGTGCTACAAGGTGTAATCACACATGTTTTAAGATCAGGTAGGTAAATAAATTTACTGAATCAGGCATTTATTGTTTTCTTCCCTAATCTAGCCACTAATCCAACTTTTTCATTAATATGATTTACATAAATAATATATTCAGAGCAAGTTAGCATCCTAGTCAGAGGTTACTTATAATTTAAGGAAATACTTATGCTTTTATTAACTCCCCCAGCACATACACTAGCCATGATCTCTAAACTTATTTTGATCAAAATTTCAATGACTGCAGTGAAAAGGTTTCATCAAGTGATACTTCATGAGATGGCACTTAATAAGCAAATAAGGGTTATTATTACCGTCATTTAAATTAGTTTATATATACCCAAACTTGCTTTGGTTTTTTTTTTCTATTGTGCCAATTTGAAATTACGTCGTAGATCTATACATGTTCATGGAACTATGACTCTCCACATTTTTCAAGCTGCTTAATTCTAATTGCTTAGAAGCCAACAACAAATACTTTCCTAGAGTTAATTTTATTCCTATTAGCTGGTGGCAGTGTTGGTTTAGGGTGTGAGTTTAATGTTGATAACATGTTGGTTTTTTAGTTATTGCTCAGCATTGCTTACTCTAAGTTGAGGACTTTTTAGTTTCCCATGCTCTGCCAGTGAGAACATGCACAGAAAGCTGGGAGGGAGCATGGCCAGGACTGCTGACCTGAACTGACTAAATGGATGTTCCACACCATAAAACCTGATTCTCAGCCTATGAACTGGAGGAATGTTGGTCCAGAGGAGCACCAGTCAATGCGTGGTGAGCAACTGTATTGAACATTACTTGTGTTTCTTGGGGTCAGTCCCGCCTTTTTTTAAAATCTAAATTATAATATCATACTTTTTCCCAATAATTAAAAACTTCTTATTGCAACACATGAGTTTTACCTAGTTTTTCCAATTCTCCTCTCTGTAAAATGGAGGAAGAGGGGGAGTGAATGAGCAGCTGTGTGGAGCTGAATTTCTGGTTGGGGTTCTACCATGACACGTTGTATTGAAATATACTACGTACATTTGTGTTGCTTTGCAAAGGTAGCAAACATTTAAAACAAAGAAATACTTTAGTTTATTTCTACTCACAAAGGATGAACAGTCTATCTACCATGCTATTATGCAGTGCACTGAAAAATCTTGGGTGGGCTAATTCCCATGCTTAGATCAAGCCCTCTTCTGAAAATATGGCTTTAGCTTTGTTTCCTCCTGTTTCCTACAGTTTCAACTAGATTTTAAAACAAAGGGAGAAGTAGAAAACTATATTAACTCTTAATGTAATGTTACATATATGTAACAAGCCCAAGGAAGTAAGGCAGTCTTTCTTTTGTCTACTTGCTCTTTCCTTCCATGGGCCCTTTTTCTTTTTGTCTTGCAAGGAAAATAATAAACATTAAAAAAAAAGAAAAAAAAAAGAAAAAAGATATTGCTAAAAGACAGTAATGAATAACATTATTACTGGTAGTCAAAAGAAACTGAATTATAAGAAAAGTAACAGTCACTTTAAAGCACTAAAATTGGCCTCAATAGTGGCTGCAAGTGGTCTCTGTTATGCCTTTAAATTCTGTAATGTCCTTTCCACCCTTTCTGGCAATCTCACCATTGATGACACAAAGCTTCTCTTGTCACAACTTGTTCCTTCCAAAATTGGAAAGCAATTCCACTCTACAATGACATGTGGACAATGTTTGGCAACCCATCTTTCTGCTCAAAGCAATATCCATTCCCATGCCCTTCACCCTCTTGCCTCAGTTTGCCCTGGCCATTCATGGAGGCTGCCTGGCAGCTGTAGAAACTGGAGTGTCAGATTCTGTAATGAAGTATTCCAGTACTGGAAAATTGGTGTTAATGTTGACCTACGGATTTGGCTAATTAAAGCAATATATATTAGATATTAATATCACTGGCAGTTCTTAGTCAGCTCTCTGGACACTAATTAGATGCTTAGAATTCCACCATATGCAATCAGTGGAAAACATTTGTAGCTCGCCAGCAAAGCTTCATGAAAGAAAGGAGAAATACTATTAACATTTTCAGCTACAGTCTTTTCCTGTGTTATTCAGATGGAAAAACTACATGTTGCATGGCTCACAATAGGCTTACACTAGCATAACTCAGAAAAGTTAAAACTGCCTTTTTCTATTTGAAAAAGCCAATAAAACAATTAGTATGAACTAATATTCCCATTGCATTTTTCCTTGAGCTCCTCTGGGTGCTTGATTCTGCAGGTGATTTTCCATTTTATGCTCTCCAGTCTCATGGTAATAGCCTAAAAATGCTTTAGACTGAAGGCAGTGACACACACAAATATTTATTTTCATTCTGAAGAAGTTGCTTCTCTTACATTTGTCAAATATGTTGGGTTAGTGAGTTTTTTGTGTTTTTATTTTCTTTCTTCTTTTCTTTTTCAGAGCTTAATTCAGCATAATTGTTCAGAATAAAAATATTTTTATGGGGAGATTTCTGATGTAAGAGTGTAAGTGCAAAAGAGGAGGAAAGGGAACCATTGATTTTAATGTGCAAAATATCCTAGTCATACCACTGAAAACTAATCACAAAGTATTTTAATGGTATAAGAAACCATAGGCTATGCCATAACAAATGGAAATAGAGTAAATCACTGCATTTTTTTACAGTAAAAAGAGAAAACAGTGTGATTACTATGACACACTCCTATAGGTTGTATACAAAACCCAATCCAGAAGGCCAAATTCGAATTTTACCAACTATGAAGCTGGGTTATTTATTTCATGGGCTGCTACAAAATCTGTTTGGCATTCATGCACTTTGTAAATGCCAAAGTAGTTATCAAACACAGTCTCCGTTTTCACAGAAGCAATGTTTCCATATTCTTTTGGCAAGCATTGGGCAGGCAAAGTGTCACTGCAGCAGGTCTGAACTAGATGTGTTGTACTGTAGTTGTGTATATCAGAAGTGAAACTTAATTTGTCCTGTTACATCAAGGGCCAAATATTTTAAAGCTTTTAAATTAAAACTGCATACTGCCTGCCATGCACAACTCAAAGTGGTAACCACTTCACTTCTTGCTGTATGCTCTGACTAGTGTTCATGTGGATTACATTTTAATATTAGGCTGGAAGCTTAATTATAAAGGATTATTAGCAGATCATGGGAGTATTGCAGTGAGATAGGGTCATGCAGAGTAGAATATTAAGAGCTGCTGTCTAATCTTTGACCACTTTCTCCGTATCATTTTGGAATCATCATGCAAATAGAGCTACTCACAAAACTGTTCAAGGCATTTTCTTCTTTGCCTTCCTCTCAGAGGTCTATTGATGGGTCTCCTGAAGTAATCTGATTGTTTTGCTGCTAGGCTTTTTAGGACAGGGACCATGTGTTTCCTTCATGCTTTTGCATCCTGCTAAACATACCCCTGGAGTCAGACAGATAATTACATGCTTTGTATGTGGAAGTCCTGTGGCAGTAAAGGCACTTTGGAGGATAGGAGATAACATGTGTGAGGGACATTGGAGTCAAGATAAAATGTGTGTATAGAAAGTCAATCTGAAAATAGGTCATAATAAAATTGCTGTAGAGTGTAGATCTAGTCAAGGCAGTTAAGTTATATTTGATAGGAGTGACCAGAATACAAGCAACTTTATTTTTCTGTAGAGGGATGCAGCATGGTTTTAAAATAGCACTTATGTTGGCTTTTGTCACATTAACTGTGGGAACTCTGGTGGAAATACATTTAGGTACTTGAAGACCATAAGTTCAGAGATAAGCTTGGCCGATACCGTGAACAGCTTGCCTGAGAGGTAAATTGCATGCAGAAACTAAACATGACAGCCAAAGATAAAACACTTATTATGATTAATACCAGAAGATGTAACAGGCTTTACTTACTGCAGCCCCAGGAAACCTCACTTTTACCAGATAATGTTTACAACTCCAATTGCACTCACAGGGCAACCACATGCTTTTTTAGTAGATGGTCTCTTATCTGTGAAACTTCTCACCCATGTGAATTTTAACTTCTGCATTATTCATGTGAACGTTTTAGGAGATTTACAAGTCTGTAAGACTTTGTACACCTATTAAAAACCTAAAACAGTCTGACAGCAAGACAAATTTTTAAGAAAGCTATAGATGAGGAATGTGACAGTGTTCTTGTGAGAGGTTTATACTATGGAGACTGCTAAATGAACATTAGCTTATGTAGAAGGTGGCAAGTAAGGTTCACTCCCATGTGTATATTGTCCTGTAAATATCTGCACAAATGACCACACTGCATTCATCTCCTATACGACAAATGAAAAAGTACTATTTCATTTAAGTGTAACTAAAAAACCAGAAAATATTAGAATAAAATATTTTCAGGGTTATTTTAGCATCTCTTTTATTTTTCTTTAAGACATTCTAATTTAGATTTTTAGTTCCATTTCTGAAATTTATTTTGCTTTTCTAAACAAGAACAAGCCCTAGGGTGGAAAGATATTAATACCACTTCCTTTCAGCTCAGCAGAAAATCCTAATTATTCTTTTACTTCAAATTTTGTTCTGTACTGATAATAATCAGTACCTATAGTAAAGGCTTATGATGGCAATACAAGCAGTAGAATACCACAAGGAAGATTTTCTTCGAATATAGCTTTAAATCTGGCAGATGAAAAGAGAATTTTTATATTTGTTTTTCTTTGAGTAACAGACAATGTATAAAACATTGGAAAGGAATATAAAAGCAACAGACAACCCATATGGAACATTAGTAGAGGAAAGTACTTTCTATATTTGAAATATTTTGAGTTACTTGGCCTGTTCTAAAATATGAATTCATAGTGGCTGCTAGAAAGAAAGATTTAGTTTCCTGATGGCAGTAGGTTGGACTAAAATGGTATTCTGATAATGATAAAATAATTTAGATAAAGTTCTGAGAGGACTATCCAACTTTTTAAATGTTTTTACAAAATTATTTACCATAGAGTACCTATACATAAGCCAAGGAGAAGATCTCTCTCTCTTACACACAGACCAACAGATGTTGTATAGTTGAAGGAGGACGCAGCAGGGAACACATGGCCTTCTAAAAATTCTCCCAGAGCCAGGAATCTGCTCTCACTCAGCCAGGGAGACAGACTGACAGTGGTGATGAGACATCAGCAACTCAAGGGAAGCAGCCACAGCCCTTTCTGTGTGGCAAATGGAAGCAGAAAGCAGATTGATAAGAATGGTGCTGTCACCCTGGGACTGCTCTCAATCAACATAAGCAGTGCTTGAAAAACCAGGGGCAGCTGGATGACTGGAGGCTGGAGACGTCACCCTCCACGCCTCCGTCCCTCCAGCCCCCTGTGACCCCACCTTGTCTGCAGGGCATCCTGCAGTTGGAGCTTGCCTGCGACCTGGGTCAGAGAGGGCTGTTGTCCCCATATCACTCCCAGGCCCTTGAGAGTGTGCAGGGGGGCTGTTTTAGCAGATTTTAGTGTAGCAAAGCAGAATAGGAACTGATGTCTTTCCTACCAGTCTCTAACGGTCTGTGTGACACACAGAAGAGGGTCTAATAACAGCTAATATTTTTGCTTCTCTGCTTAGAAGAGGCAATAAAAAGGAAATTAATCTTAGCTTGACTTAAAATAATTTTTAATTTATTGAAAATGCAGTAAAATTTATTTGATTCCACAATGACAGAACTACTTCTCCTTGTTTTCTTCTGTTTAGGACTGTCAATGTTAAGCTCTTTTTCAGAAAGCTAAAGCACCCTAAACAACAGAATAATTTTTAAACCAGAAGCATAGTCACACACATCACTTTACTAGACTTCCCCCAAATTAATTTCCCAACAAAAGCAACCTGATTTTATTAAGGTTTTCATTCCACAGACTCATCTCCTGTGTGACCCACAAAAGTTCTCTCTTATTTTTGTTTTCTGGTCAGTGAGGTCCTGAAACAAAACTTGACTCAGTTCCTGGTCTCTTATGACACTGCGCTTGTATGAGCAAAGGAGAAAAATCTCACGAGATAAACTCCAACACCACAACAGAACCAACAATACATTTCCTCCAGAGAATACATCACTTGTAAAATAGGATTTTATTTATCAGCTTAGAGAATTGATCCAATTTTAAAATCAAACTATTCCATATGGGTTAAATAATTTTTCACTTGTATCAGCCATAATAATGTTGAACTTGTGTCAGCCATATCATTGCTGATACCATATCATTGCTTTATGCATATACAGCCTTCAAATTTTTACTTGCAAAAATAAAGGAGTAATAAATAATAAAATCCAAAGCAATGAGTCAAGAACTCCACACATTTTTTATTTTTGCTTGATGCCTTTCCAAATTTTTTATTTTTAATATCTTTTAACCAGTTCTAGTCATTTGCGGATATAGCTCCTAAACAACTCTGTGCTCCATATGTTTATCCGCTAACTTCAACAACATTTTCAGTAGGGACCTTCTTCTGTATGAGGCTAAACTTCTGGCCAAAGTGGGCCATAAGATCCACTAGTTAAAGAGTCAGTAGCATGACAGCCAAAGCATTAACCTGGTATTCGAGGGCTCAACCTCAAATCCCAGCTCTGTACATCTAACCTAGGCAAACCACAAACCTGAGCATCATTCCTTGCTTTCTCTTCAATGTTGTCCCTTGCAAGGGGCAAAATTTCTCGGAATTCAGTCAGAATATGTCAGGTTCTTCATGAAATAAAATGGTATAAAGTTTATACAAAACATTTCTCTCCAAACAGAAACAACATAGTATATAATTTCCTGGCAATAACTAAACTCCAAGATTTTTTTCTCTTAATTAAATTAAGCATTAAATCAATGCAGCAGATTTATTTTCCTGTTTGTATTTTTTATTAATTAAATCTGCACCATCTGCCTCTGTTTATCTGTTTCACAATCCTTTCATCTAGCATTGTCTGTTTATATTCTAAATGCATATTAGCTTTTATGATAGATTTCGTAACTGCAGAATGGTGGCTGCAAATGCATTTGTCCTGAAAGAACTGAAAGCTACAAAATAGCAGCACAGAAAGCACTGAAGCACAGAAAAATAAGGGATAAAATCATCTAACAGAATTAGTAATGGAAATCTCTTTCTTAACAAGAAGTTGTTTAAACACAGCAGCATAACACAGAGAGACCTCTTCTACATGAGCAAGGATGTGGGATTAGTTTCTATATACTCACATTAATAATTCAGAATACAAACAGAAGAATTTCAGATCTGTCAATCTAACACATAAAGCACTCTTTTCATTAAAACAGTCAGCTTTCCCCCCAAATGGATATTAAATGGTTCTGTATCCTATAGTAGAATGCAAGTTACAAAAAAAGCATCTGCATTTGTAGTATTTACCCATGACTTGAACTCTCATTTGATACCAATTTAGTCTTTATTTCTGGAATTTTTCTCTCTCATATTGAATTTCAAATGGTACTATTCTCCCCAAACAACTGAAGCTGAGCTCTGTCACAATTAATGGAAACAGCCTCATAATCTTTCAGCATGAAAATTATAATAAGTGTAATAACTTTTAATGCTGAATGGCTGAATAATAAAACTTTATGTTCTGACTTATAGCATGGACAGTCATAAATAATGATTTTTCACACAGTTTTGAAATACAATAAGTGATAGAGTTCATCTATCAGAAACTATCTGTTGCAAACACATTTCTTGAGAATTTTTGGGTTGTTCTGGCAACAAATTTTTAATGAAGTTTTACATAGACACAAGAGAATCAGGACAAGAATTTAAATAATTGTGATTTGATACAACACAATACAGAAACAGTCTTGTTATCTTTTTATATAGAGGATGCAAGTAATTTCTGTAGGTATAAGTCATTTATTTAAAGGTAACATATAAAGAAAAAGCTGAGAGGAATAGGGGAATAATTTCCCAACCTGATTGGCAGAAGGTATACAAAATCCCATATCTTTTCCTCTTTTTATATAACTCAGTGAAATTTGCCTTTTATTCAATTTAATTTGGATGAGACTTGGGGATTTTAAGTGGTTTTATTTTTTAATGTCTGGAAAGGTAAGAATGCTAAGCACATGCAACAATACAATTACCTATGAGTAACATGAATCGTCAGGCTGACCCTTTCTCCAGCAGACCTCTCCAGGCCAGTTACAACTACAAATACCAAGCTACAGGTGACATTTACTGATAGAAAGAATCACACAGAATGAGCTTCTAGAGAGGCTTCATCTGTTTTTCTGCAAAACTGTTTTGGAGGAAAATTCCACTGTGCAAAGGCCATCCAGTGGGCAATGATCTGACCGAGCAGTTCTCACATCACTGCACATTAGCAGGAGAAAAATGACCTTGGTATGTAACAAAGCCAAGTCTCCACACTGATTTGGAGAAAGAGGAAGGTTTAAGGACTGTTCTCTGGCTCCTTATCAAGTTTAAATCTTTACCAGACAAGATTCCAGTGGAAATCCAAATCCATGGGTTCTGAAGGATCACCGTTTCTCCTAAATTACCCTCAGACAGCTTGAGACAGGTCTAATTTCACTAAATAAGTGCAAGCCATCCTTTCAGCGTGCTGCTTCCATGTGTCCTGAGCTGTGATGTACATACCACAGCCCCTCACACCCCTCACAGAAGCGTCCCACAGGTGCAGCCATGGCCCTGCTGTGCAGCAAGTCAGCCAACAAAATTCCTTCCTCCCCTTAACACATGGGAGGTTTGAACGCATTCTTTTCATTAGCTCAATTCAGCAGTCCCTTCTGAACTGTCTCATTCTAAGTATCAAGAAAAGCCAAACCTTCATACTTCCAACTCTCTGTCACTGACCTACAAATAATCTTAAACTCAGTTTATGTCTTCCTGGGTAAATATATATGCAGGTTTAGTTTCTGTCTACCAGATGTATTCTTTATTAAATGTGGAATCATTCTAATTTAGGATCTAATCCCATAAAAACTTGCCACCCTGCCTTTTAGGCCTGACAAAACTTTTTTATTTATTTTCATCATAAGAACCATAAGCCTGTCAGAAGCTTTTTGAAAGAATGCTCTGGGTCAGTATCCAGAAGTTATTTATCAAACCTTAAAAGGACAGTCCTGAAATTGTATTTTTTTAACCTATTTGCTAAATCTGAAAAGATGTATTAAGATTTTGTATTTTATAAGAATCTGATTCCTTCTTCTTCAATAGTACTTAAGAAGTTCCACTGATTCTGGTGGAAGATCTGTGGAAGAATATGTATGGGACAGATTTTAGATTGCATGATACACTATTCTTCTGCTAAAAGCTATTATTCATTGACTTTGGATGCTTACTAAAATGTCCATTTATATCATAGGCAGGAATAAACTGATACAAAATATATACCACAAAACTCTCCAGATTTAGACCAGAAAAAACTGAATCTATTTTGGAATCAGATATCTTGTGACTTGAGCAGGAATTAATAATAAAAAGAGAACAAATTTATTAATTAATTGCTTCTCAGCTATGCATGGATGAATATTCAGTATTTCACCTTTGGCTTAAGTGCATAAACCAGAGAAATAAATACAAAAATACTAATAATCATATTATTTTGATTTACAGATGTTCAGGTCTCAGTTGGTGACAGAGAGGAACTTAGAATGTGGTTCTACTTCCCCTCCTAGAAATGAAACCTCCTAATATGTTTTTGAGCTAAACTGAAATATTTGCTCAGTATGGGGGGAAACAGACCATCACTGACTTCAGTGAGAAATTAGGAAGCCAAAAGGATCTTATAGCCCACAATAATCAAGCATAAATTAGAACTTGCACATTCAGTTGGGTGAAGACCTGAGGGTTAGACAAGAAGCTCAACCTGCCCTGGTGATGTGCACCTGTGGTCCAGAAAGCCAAATGTGCCCTTGGCTGCTTCCAGGGCAGCATGGGCAGCAGGGCGGGGGCTCTCCCTCTGCTCAGCTCTCAGGAAACCCCAGCTGCAATGCTGTGTCCAGCTCATCTTCAGGCACCCTTCCAACCCAATCCATTCTATAATTCTATGATACACCCCCAAATCAATATATGAACACACGGGCACACAAATCATTGAACACAGTAGGTGGAGACTGGGTTCACTGCAGATGGTCCTGTACAAACACAGGACCCAGCACCTCCAGGGCTCGGGAGAACAATCCTGCTTGGTACCCTACATGTTTAAGGGCTGGAATTCAGAACTCCCCCACAAGCACACAGGGGATGCACAGTAGCTGCAGCATGTCTGACACAGCATTTGCACACTGAAAATCGATCGTGGAGGACTGCAGGGCCTCATTGTAGGTCACTGTAGCCTCCTGTCTCAAAGGAGAACTGCTTCCAAGACAAGTAGGTATTTCTAAATTATTTCTAGGATTATTAAAGCATGCTCTCCACACCAGATGTGAGCTCTGCAGTGGCAGCTGAACTCTGCAAGTCTACTGGAGTGCATTAGAAGAGTGGGAAGCTCTATGACCACAGGAGGAATGTGGGGCTTGCTCATTCCTGCTCAATTTCAAACAGCACTTCTGTGAGTGTTTAGGAGACAGAGACATTTAGCTGTACATTTCTCTCTCTCCTCCCTTCACCCTCCCCCTCATCTTTATTATAGTAAAGTGTTTCATGCATCCACCACAGTATTTCCTTTAACAAAATTCTTCCTTCTGCCTCAGAACCATGCACAACCTGGCACTTGGGGAAAATTTTCGGCCACTTTACCATATGAATCATGTCTAAAAATAAATCTATGAGCTTTTTCACTACAAAGATAAAAGGTCATCCTTCCCCTGCACAGGCTTTTGTTCACATTTGAAAAAGAATTGCTGTGAAATACGACTTTGTTAAGTCTGTTGTGAAATGTCCATAAATGTAAAAGATCAACTGATTCAGATTTGCTGATTTATTTTATCCTACTGGAAACCAATTTTCTTATAATTCAATTGAGATCTGATCTAAATAAGTGATATTACTTTTAATGAGGTGATGCACAACCTCTCATTCATGTTTACTGTAACTAATTTCTTTAGCTGAATGATTTTATTTCTGGGTGTAGGTTTTTTTACTTCACAATTTACATATCTATTAAAATGCCACATATGGGAGTGGTAACAGTATCTTTGTGTAGACTTCTCATTTTTGCTGATTTTACTCTGAGTGTCTGGCTAGCTTCACAAAGTATCCAGATAAGGCAAATTGCTCATGTCATGTGAGCTATCTCACAGAAACAAGTTCTGCCAATGGCTTTAGTGTGTCTATGCCACTAAACTGTATAGTATTTAGAACCTACAATTTGAACTGGTACATACTATTTTAAAAATCCAGTCAATAAAGAATACAAGCAAATTATCAAGTTCCAGTTTGGGCTGAAAAAAATTGGTGAATTCTATTTGTGCTGGATGTAGCCAATATATCAAATTCAGAGAAGTAGCATGACATTTTCTGAACAAACTGATGAAGCTAGCATGTAAATAAAAATCAAGATTTTTTCTGTATTTTAAAAAAGCATTGCATATGGGGTACTTTAAAAATGATTTAGGAAGGTTACTCCTTTTAATTCCTTTCAAAACCAAGCATTTCTAAATAAAAGCTACATGGGCTCTTGGATGAATTATGCCCTTTGTCAAACATTTCACTGCCAGGTCACAGTTCCCCATGAATCAAACAGGTTTGGTGAAATCTGTAAATGAGTATTTCACTCTCATCAGAGAGAGAGAGAGAGACTGTTATGGGATGGAGGTTTATTATTAAAATATGGCTTTTAAGCGACAAGACACAAGCAGTCTAAATGACCTGTGCTTTGAAGATGGAAACTGTGAATGACAACAGTGAAGACAAGGAGTATCATGAAAAGACTAAAAACCAGTTGAATGAAATCCTACCAGAAGTCTAATTCTATGCTGCTTCACATCATCTCCTAGTCACAGACATCCCTACAAAGCCAGTTTGAAATTTAGGTGGGTTTTTACCTTGATTTTACACTAATCTCTCATACTAAAGGGTGGACAAGCAGCTCAGATTTATATTTACATTTGTTTTGACCTTCTTCATATTTGAATGACACATATACTGTTATCCAGATATATGGTTTTCATATATAAGAATGTTATATACAGATCCACAAAACCAAATATGTATGTTTTAAATATATATTAGGTACAAATGCATATCTTTCCCTTTATTGCTGAAAACTGAAACTCTAAAGTATCTTTTTCATGCAAATAAATGAAAAGCAACTTGAGTAACTAGCTTTAGCCTGTATCTACTGGATAATTTCTGATGTTTGCTTTCAGTTTTAAGCCACGCTTGCATATTATTACCAGTGACAGTAAAGCACACATTTGTAGGTAATGCTCTAATCTCACAGCCAACTCCAGTAATCTTGCCATGTGAAGGGCTTCTGAATGAAATTGTTTTACTGCCAATATGTATGTGAAATACAATAGTTGTATATACGTGGCCAAAATCAGAGAAGCATAACTTAGGTAAAGTAAAAGGAAAAAGGTAAGCAGTCAATGGTATGCAAATCTTTGCTAAATCCTCCCTCTAATTCACAGGCAAAAATACTTTTTTGAGCCTATTCTCTAAGCCTTTGTTTCCACAGGGAACTCACCCTGCAGGAATTCCGCGTGACTTTCCCATGTTGCCAGCAATACACACACATCTCCTGTGTAGGCAGCTCTCTATAGCACTTTTGTACACTGTTTTGAAAGTGGGATAATCCCTCCAACCTGGAACTAATTTCATTATTATATGTGCGTGGGGGGAAGCTAACATACCATAGCTGATACTTCATACACTCACAGCTTACCTAACTATGTAGTAACATCCCTATGTGCAGAGAAACTACAAAGTCATGGAAGAAGACATAGGAAAGATTTTCCATTCCAATTTTATTCCTGTTTTACTGTACTAACCTATAGGCTTCAAGCCCATTAGTTTAACATGTTTTACTCACACAATCTCCATGCTCTTTGTTAGCTGAATAAATTACAAGACACCGGTCCAGGAGGAAAATTTGATGTAACTCCTGTTTTGTAGAGGCTTATGCAAGTATCTGAGTTCACATTAAAGATGTATGGTCTAGTATAAATATATCCAGATGCAAAATGTATTGTCATGATCTAGTCTTCTATATTATAATCTAACTAGTGATCAAGTCCATTACATTACAAAAACCTCCCACACTGAAGTCAGTCAAATAATAAACAGAGAATACCTGTGAATACAAGGGCAGATTCATTCTGTCCTTTACTCAAGGACCATGTTACCTGTCTGAAAGCACATGATTACTGATCCTTTACAGTACCCATAAACCTCTCTAATCATTAATCTGAAAGAACATGCATGATCAGAAGGTAGCAGGGTACAATGCAATACAGTTAACTAATGCAGCAGAACAGTAACAGCAGAAACAATATACAGGCTTCTAGGAATCATTCCTATACCCTCATCCAAACTATTGGATTAATTCTGTTTATGGTTTGTCAGTGACTGATTCACTGATGGAAACACCAATGGAAAACAAATCACAATAGAACACTAAGCAGGTTTTGACACCCTGCCTTCACATCAGGTAGAATTGGACAGCAAATCACAGAGTATCTGAGGCTGAAAAGCAATTCTGGAGGTCTGTAGTCTAATCCCTCAGCCCAAAGTAGGCTCAGCCAGGACAGATGGCNAATTCTCTCAGCATTTTGAGTTCTTTGGATTTACCTTTTCTTGGTATGAAATATTCAACTATGTCCTGGTGCTGGACAAAAATCAGATTTGAACCACAGAAGCTCACTAGAAAACCCTGGTAACTAAGGCTCTTGCATTCTCACATTTAGAAGGTCAAACATTATGTAAATAAAAAGATACTATGAGACTTACAATATAACCACAAAAAAGCTCTTTAACAATACAGTGCAAATAGACGAAAATTTGCATATATTCAGTGGGCTTCTTTATGTGACTACAGCAGGTCTTTCAAGTCCTATGCTTTGTGTTAAACCTCATTGAACCCAAGAGAATGAGAAAAACTATTACCTTTCACCATGTAATTTCATACTGAATTTCAGAAAAAAGGCTGCAGTTACAAACTGAATTCAAGAAAAAAATTCAGTGGAGACTCTGAGGGTTTGGGGATAACTCTTCTTGTTCTGCAAAGTCTGCAAACACGTCCCACTTACAATAACACATTTCATTTCCTTATGTTTGACAATTGGATAATCTTTGTTGGACCAGCAAATTTTGTTTGAAAAACTGAGAATTTTCCCAGAAAGAAGCCTCAGAGAGAATGTCCCACAGAGAACTTCAAGAAAAAAAAAAAGACAAAATGAGGTTCGAGATTTAACAGGACTTAGAAGAGGATTTTTTACCACAGCCCAATGAAATTATCTTAGTCCAAATTAGAAAAGTAATTGAAATGACACATTGAATGTCATGCCATTACTCTAACATATAGTATTCTTGCAGTAAACCAAGGTAATTCAAAATGAGGACAGTACTAAGAAGTACTTGGTCAACAGTGAAAAGTTCCAGCATAATTTGACTGAAAAAATGCAATTTGTTTTACATAAAAATAAACCTTATGAGAACTTTAAGAAGCCCAAATCCAAGTTTTAATTTGTACAAGAATCTTTCCTTCATCCCTAAAGTGACTTCTTCTCTCCCAATGCCAGCAAGGCTTTAGACAAACACACAGACAGGTAAGAGAGAAGCAAAGACCCAGTCTGTGAAACTGTATTGTGAGATGAGCCTGCTAACATTGGGGGGCTGGAGGCACAGGGGCAGACAGCAGATATCAGGATGCCACCCCACAGTCACTGCCATGGCTGGGCTGAGAGGGGCTCCTTCCAGCACAGCTCTTCTCCCAATGCTGTTGGTCACGAGTTGAGGCTGAACTGATGATGGTCTAACCCAGCATCTGGCCACAAGGGAGTCTTTTCCCTGCTTGAGTCCAGAGGAACCAGGGAGTGTTGGCAGGTGCAAAGTTGGCTGCAGGAAGAGCTTTTTAAGATGGGAGGAAAATGGACCATCCTTTCACCCAAATCCTGACTGTGCAAGGCTTCAATATCTGTTTTAATCTGTGCAGAAGGTCAGATGGACACAGAATAACTCTGTGAACTGGAAAAACACAAGACACCACCAATGACTCCTCACATCTGTGTGGAATGAATTCAGCCTCAAATGAAGGTGTGTGGGGGCAGAAAGGAAAAAGAGATCTTGCCAATGGGAATAAATACTATGAAGACGGAGTCAGTCCCTTTGTTTTTCTTCCTTTCCTGACTAATATAATAAATAATCCTATTAATACCTATAGTTCAAAATAAAAAACAGTACGGCATTTTTCAAAAAAGCTAAATGAAACTATTAGACATTTCTTATTTATTGATAAGGAACAAGCTTGATAGTTGCTGATATAAAGCAGCAGTCCAGGACTGACATTAACCAGACCGTGATGTCAATGTTATAAATCATACATGGGAGTCTCTTGTTATGCAACATCCCACAAACTGGAGCACTAGCCATTTTTTTAAGCAATAAAGTTAAAGGGTAAGTAGGTTACTTATTGTGTTACAGCACTCAAGCTTCAGCTAGTAAACACTTAAAAATATACAGATGGATATTGGAGTCTCTAAATCAATTTGTAATTTCTGAACTGAAATTATAGGACAAAGCCTAAAAAGCCATGAAGCCTGACAGAGACTTTGAAAAGTAAAACAGAAGAGACACCTTTATATAATTTTATCTGTTAAGAAATACCATTAAAAGTCATAGTTGGACTATTCCAAAGACATAACTGAAGCTCATAGCATATTTTTAGAGGAAATATGGGTAACCAACACCTAGAGAGCTGTAGGATGCTCAAAACTATGTTCTACTTCATCACATTCAAAGTTCTTTTAGTTTACTGCTTTTGCTGTTTGGAGAAATTCAGAGTAACTAACTCCTCTCCTAACCAAATAAAACAAACCCTCTTTTCATCTCAAGAAGTGTTTCATAATATTTTAAAAATTATATTTCTTAATTCCCTCCATTTAAAGTTCACAGGCTGCTAATAAGTAAAGCAGGAAGACAAGCCAGAAAGTTGCCTTTCAGTGGACAGTAGACACAAGCCAGAGCAAATCAGCTCTGATCTCTTTTCTCTCAGTATCTTTGTTACTGTGAAAGGGTAAGCAGAAGGAGGAATGTGGCTAGCGAGGAATTTGGCAAAAGATGCTCCAGCTTGGTGACATGAGCAAAAGCTAAACCACTGCAGCTCCATAGCAGCCATTCCTTGTTTCAGTTTCATACAAAATTTAATGTAGGTATTCAATCTGAAATTGGCATGTAACAGACACTCAGTCTCTCCCACATTGATTTAATTGTACACATGGAATCCAGGATTCCTGTGCTTTCATCATATCCAGGAACTTGCATGTGCAGGAAGTGGATGTGCAACAGTAGCAAATGAAAATGATGCCTCTGTGCTCTGTCAGGGTGTGTCCTTGAAAAGAAGTCAAAAGGAATTCCAGCAGAAGGAGGGGTGGCTTGCAGAGGAGCTGCATGCTACAAGATGTCATCTGAGTCCCTCTTTAAAAAGCCAACAAAGCATCCTTCCTGTAGCACAGCACAGACTCACAGTAATTGCTAACTGTATATTGTATTCATGGGCAATAACAATATGATAAAAAGGAAATTTCCCCATGAAAGCAGAAATCTTGCCACATGCTTCAGAAGCTTCTTGCTTAGGCTTCCCTTGCTTAAGCTACTTTTACCTTTTTTTAACTGAAGGTCTTGTGTGACCTTGTGAAATCCTATCCCTTCTGACTTGCTGTCTGAATGATGATGGTGGAGCTATTCTTATCCATATGATATATCTAATGACTAGTTAAACTAATACTGCTTTTCAAACCATACAGATATATTCTTCTAGAGCTATTGCGCTGTAAACCTCTTGTAAAAGGTTTCAAAATATCTTGCAAATAGTTGCTTTCCTCTCATGTTCAATAGTCTAATTACATTGTTAATAATTTATAATTAAAGAATATCTAAAACAACGGCCTCTGAAAAAAAACCATCTATTGACACCTTGAATGATGATGGGAAGATACTGAGGTTTCTATTTTGGGACATACCAAATGCAACATTGATTTTGTGCCAGGAAAACAGGTATCACTAGTCTCTTGGAAAGTGTTCACAGGAACAGGTCCTTATTTTACTGGGTTGTGTTCTTTTGGGACACATTGATCTGGTTGGAAGTGAGATTGCAGATCTACTTCTCTAAGATCAATCCCACAAATGTTGGCTGCGTAGCCTGCAATGCTCACACGCTCTTTAAAGTTTCAGTGGAACTGCAGTGAAGCTCACTACTTCCCTTCTCAGAACCTCATCTTGCTGTTATTTTTACTGTTTCAAGGTACAAATAGAAATTTCCAGCATCCCTTCTCAAAATATGTTTTTTAGTCAAAGGCCTTTCTTTAATGAGTCCTTATTATAGACAGTACTTTTCATACCTATGTTATTTTGTGAGATTCAGTCATATGGGCCCTACATTAAATCCTCTGCACTACATCCAGCTATAAAGCTTTTATTTTTCAGTGACTCTAACTGATAAAAGGGAGAGATTTACTTTAACATTTGCTTGTTCCTTTTACACATAACAGCTTTACATTGTTTTACTGTGCTAGCACCTCTGTACCAGGTTTCTCAAAACATTGTAGCTGCTTGTAAGTTCCAGCCAAGGTCTGCAAGCAAGAAATTCATGCTCAGTTCTCTTTCCAATCCTCTGTGGTACATGCACACACACACACATATACTCTTTTACCCTTTCCTTATCTCTCCCTCAGCTTTGGCTCGTAATCCCCACTTCAGGCCACTTCCCCAAGTCTCTCAGGAAAACATGCAGTTGCAAGTCTGACTTCATTCCTGACTTTTTCTTCTCTAGCAAAAGGCTTCTCCTTGACAATCCTTTTCATCATACCAGTACAGAGCCCAGTGTTTCTATTTATCACATGGAAAACTGATGCAGACTCCTAGTTTTTCATTTGTTGTAGTAACGGTAATTTTTTCTCTAAGACTCTTAAGCTTTATTATTTTACTCAACTTGCAATGTTATCTTTTTAAACTCTTAATAGACTTGAGTATTTAAGAAAAATTCTCATGAGTTCTCAGCTGTTCTGCTCCCTCCATGACACTTTTACTTCTACCACAGTTAAAACAGGCACATTCAAACAGAGAGTACATTGCAAGTTCTTGCAACATCACCAAAATCCCACCAACCCCATTAATTAAAACAGACCAGCTCAGGAAACAAAGAAAGGGGTTAGGTTTAGACACATGTTTTCATCCCACTTACTCCAAAATAATTTTGCCCCAAGTCCTAGTACCACTACATCTTCACAGCATAACTTACTGGAATCACAAGAGATCTAGTCTGCAGATGCCTGTCATACTACACAAAAGTAGAGACAGCTATAAACTCTTCCGAGGTAACTTCAGCCATCTATAGCTGTCACTATGTTCATGTAGACCATTCAACTTATGCACAGGTCATTTCCTGGGCAGTCATAGCTCATCTGCTCTGCTTGTGAAAATACTCTGTTTGCAGCCTTTTGAGCCCCAAATCAGATTACAGCAGAAGCATTCTGCAGAACACTGACAAAAACCTTTTCTCACCAAACACTTTTTTTCTTTGTCAAAGTACACAGTAGGATGATATTGGGTTGCTCCTCTACCTCTAACAGATGGTCTGGGCTGCCAGGAGTATTTGTCTTCCAGTCAGTATTCTGCAGAAATTTCTGAACCTGAGGTCCTGCACTGCATGTATCAGTCATGCAGTTATCTTTTGTTATCCTTCCAACAACTAACAAAATCCAGTGACTTGTTTCACATTGCATAGCATCCTTAGTCAAATCCTGCAAATTCAAACCTGTAAACTGGATCAGCTTGAAACCAGATGAATATCATAGCTGACAATCTTGAACAGCCCACAGAAAGCCTGGTTAAAGCACAGTGCAATATAAGGAGAAAAAATATCTATTTGAGGGTATAATTAAGCCCATGTCACATGCATAAAGAAAAAAACACATGCCTAGGCTCACTTAGAAACCAATATATATATATGTATATGAATCTCAATATATACCCCATAGATGGCTAAATATCAGATCCAAAAGGCACCTGTACTCCTCACTAAATTCAGGTGTTATGTTCAGAGAGAAATCCTCATTCTTCATGTAAACCATTTTTATCCCAGTATGGGTGAAAAGCAATATAACTGTATGCCCTAACCATGAGATGAAGTGAAGCAAAGCTGTGCTATTGGCTATGATCCATGTTTCCCATAAGAGAAAGAGTGCTTTGATATGTATAAAAACAGGCTGCTCAAGACTCTAAGTTAAGACTTTTCTACATTTATTTGGGTTTAAATGTATAAACAAGTGTTCACAGACTGCATACTATATAAAGTGAAAATGCAAAGGAATATTGTTCATTGATAAGTCATGTAATTTTACATACTCTTTTCATGTAACTTTTCTTTAAAGAAACTTTATAGAAAATAGAGAATAGACTATCTGAACAGAATCAATTACTCTGAAAAGATTTTACAGGATAGGGAACTAAACTGTTTTTGTGGTGCAGTGGCATAGCAACAGGATTGCAAACTCAAGGATACAGCAAGATTCACTAAGATATATGATGAATTTAATTATTCACAAGAAAAGGGAATTCAGGTAAGTAAAACTGGTTTTGCCTTGAGTGTACCAACCAATCTAGTGTGCATCATATGAGGTTATGCTTATTTGGTTTATAAAAAGTAGCGGAGTACAGAGAATAAATTTAGGAACACAGCAGACTTCTAAGTTGCTGCTGAAGGTTTAAGCTTATATTAAAAAGAAATGCTTCTAGCTATTATGTTTCAGGAGAAAAACTACTTTCTTATAGAAAAATACCACGTATGTGAATGAGTGATAACCTAGAGTGAAAACATAATGATTTTAGAAGTTGAGTTCCTAAGCATTTACTCATAACTAAAGCTTGTAATAAAAGAATATAATATTATTCAAATTGACCCTGAGAGGAGCAGAGGCACAACAATGCTACTTAAAATTGTATGATTTAAGATTTCTGGCCATTAAAAATATGGGAGAGGTTCAGATGTAGACATCATTTTTCTGAATCAGTGTTTACTTTTCTCAGCTGTTGAAGACATCAGATTAAAGCATTTGACATAGGAAGATGAGACATCAGTACTCTTTGTTTCAGGTAAAATCTTTTGTTGTTGTCAAACCACACATCTGTGCTGACTTTAGCATGCAGAATGAAGTTTAAGAGCAGTATTCTATCCTACTGCTGAGTTATAAGAACAGTAGTGATGGTTCAGGATTTTCCAGTATTCAACTCTATTGGTTCAGGATTTCCCAGTATTCAACTCTATTTTCATGCTGTTAATTCACAGTATCAATTGACACAGACCCAATTGCATTAGTGTCTACAAATGAAACAGGGGCATTAAACTTCTCTACCCTGAAGTCTTTTATATATAGATATAGAAGAAAGGAAAAAAAGGCAAGTGAGCAGCAGCAGAGGTGACTACTGACCTCCTCCATGTTAACCGTGTAGGTGTGTGACAGAGAAAGAAATGGAGCTGCCACCAAGCCTTCAAAGGAACAGTTGTGCGGCCACATTTCTCTTTTGAAGTGATCATCTGTGTCATATCCCCCACACTGAGCAGCACTGCTTTTCCCTGTAACCTATTCAGCACCTTGGCAGCACAACAGCTAACAGACCATCCCAAAATAAACACAGCTTTGTCAGCAGCTGTTTTGGCAGCCATTCGCACTGGACGTTAGGATGGGCAGTTGCTTTCTTACAGTGTCTCTTCCAGGCAGGTTCTCAAAATCCATCTTAGTCCCTTTGCATCCCAAAGGATTCAACCAATTGCAGTTTTCTGCTCTAGAGATGGCATAGAAATTATTAACGTGTCCCTTTCATTTATTACAGGAAGCACATACAGTGTGAGTTATAGTGTGAGTTTGCTCTCTGGTTTGCTTTGGTTTAATGGATGCATCTGCTATTTTACTCATCTGTATTTTGCATGTAATCCTTACACAATTCCCAGGAATTGAAAAAGACCATTTAAGAACACTTTGTGGAAAAGTTTTATTACTGAAGGTAGTAATAAATCATGTCATTTGGGAAAGGAAGAACAGCCACCCAGCAACAAGAGTTAAATTTAGACTGATCATTCCTATGATAGAAATACAGAGTATTTTAGCATTTCCTTGAAGGCCTATTGTGGTAGAAGTGGCAGTAACAAGAGGGCATAAGGAAAAATCAGTCTAAATTGTTAAGGATGCAATAAACTCCGTGAATATAACAGTTTCCTGGATAAAAAAAGGTTAAATACAGATCTTTGTTTTGTCTGGTGATTATTGTTAGCATAGTGTTTCCTGCAAGAAAGCATACCTAGCTGGAGTTGTAAAAACAGCATTAGATAAAGCAGAGTGCTCACAACTTAGCAACAGCTTTGAAAGTATTGTCAATAAAACTACAGTTTGAAATAGGGCCAAGCGATAGTACGTGATAATACTGCACAATTGAAGCAGCACTTCAGTATCTAATCTTGGGATTAGAGCAGATCTGGAGGTTCACACTATTGAAACCATGTCAAGGCTGAACTTATAGCTTTCCTTGGCAGATATAAATAACAGCTACAGATTATTGGAGGCAAACTTTGATATACTTCACCAAAAAAATGCCTATCTTAAAACCATTGAAACTTTCTTTTTCATCCCCAGCCCCCCCCCAAAGAAAGAGAATGTTCTTAGTTGCAGTAGATGCTGAGGCATCTGTTTTCCACTATCACTGTGTTTATGTGAATGCTTCTAAGGATCCAGCCCCTTGATATTATGGTCTTGATATAAAGTTCAGTTGAGCAAAAGACCTGGCTACAAACCAGCCTTTTACCACACACAAAATATTATGAGACAGTCATCATATTTTCCCCTGTGGACATATGATACTGTAACTACCAAAATTAAATACTTAGCATAGAGAAAAACCTTCAGAAGTCACACAATTCTTTAGTGATAAAAATATTTTTTCTCTTCAGTTCATTAAAAATAAAATATGCATATGCACACATACGTACACATACACACATATATACAAAGAGGAAGGATCCAAAGACAGGATTGGTTTGAAAACCAGGAAAGAGAAATAGAAATGTAAAAGAGAAAAAAATAGCTTGGAAAAAATGGTGAGATGCCATATTGGAAAGTGATCTTTTAAACACAGTTTTTCAAGCTGTGCTTAGAGGCTGACCAAGATGCAGTCTAGAATATATCTGTTGTACTAATGTTTCCTTGTCATACTTGGTTAATATCATGCATGTGATACTCCAAGTGCCATTATTGCTGTTTGTTTTTCAATAGCTACATGAACCATATTTTTGGTAGAAATTGTTTATTATTTTTTGTTCCTTTTATTACTCTATTTGCATGAAAATTTTGAAGCGAAAATTATTGCCATAAAACATGACTCCTTTTTTTTTTTCTAGCCTGACTGACAGATGCATCTGTTTGAGCAAGAACAAAACTCAACTCTATTAAACCAGTAATCCTTCCATATGACATTGTCACACAGCACAGATGTCCTTTCGTAGGATTTCTGTCAAGGGGACAGCTTGCCATTCCACACTGACAGGTAGGGCTGGGGATGATCAGCAAAGAGATCAGAGATTACTTAAGATGCCTTTCATCAAATTTAAAGCAATCGTTATGCAATTCACTGTGGAGCAAAATTAATCATTGCCTTACAAGAATTGCTTCCATTTATACACACCTAAATGCTACCAAATTTTGGGAGTGTGAGAGCTTCCTAAACAGAAACAGAGCACTTGCCATTAACTCTTCAATGTCTCAAGACCTAGGACTTCAGAGTGGGAATTTTTTGCCTTGTTGGAGGCCAGAGTAGCTAGGATGCCTTACTTAAGATGGAAAGATATACAAAATAGTCACAAATATTTTACTTTTTAAAAATAATTCTTAATGCAGTTTCCCTATGCTGAATATGCAAAATACATAACATGGTGGTGTGATTTAAGGCAGTGATTTTATCAGCTTGCACATGCCTTGTTTAATTCACCTGCAGCTTCACCACCCACAAATATTATGTTGAAATAAAAAATCCAAATAGAGCATGACTTGTGGTTTCCCTATGAAAAATGTAATTTGAAATTATCATATAGAAGCTACAGTAATGTATGCACTGGATAAGCAGGCAAACAACCCTGCAGGACAATGAAATTACTCATTTGGAGCTACTTCTCTGGTGCTCTTGAATCAAAACTGGTAATAGCAATGTAGAAGTGTGGAAATTTTGACAATCAAAATATGTGCTTTTTCAAAGGATGAAGTCCCTTGGACAATTTTTTTCTTCTTTTGAAGAAGTTCCTTAAATAAACGACAACATATATTCTAAACAAGAAAATCTCCAGGCTAATTGAGAAACAATTAGACTTTTACTTCTTTGTCCTTTGGTGTAAGGGGAGAAGGCTTTCAAAAAAACCCATACTCATTTCACTTGCAAGAAATTAAATCCAGATTTAGAGCTTTTCTCTAGCCCACTGCTGTATGGTTGCTTTGGAGGGAAGTTAGCAGTGCCAGCCCCTGGGAAGAACTTCAACATGTTTTGGCTGTCTTGCAAACTGAATTTAGAGTCTCTCAGATTCAATACTGGTATATTTATTAAGAGCAAGTCTCGCCTAAAGCTCTTTATGGGAGCTTTGTGTAAGCTACTGAAACTCTCTTCCAGAGTGAGTTTCCTGGTTTTTATCCCTGATGATGTTTAGAGCAATGCTAATCCTGTTCCCAGGACATCCCACTGAGATACAAGTCTTGTTATTAACAGTTAGTAGTATTGACCATGATTTCCAACAGGGCCATGTAAATTGGTTCCTGGAATCTCCTGCATAGCCTTTCTTTTAGAAAAATTGCTGCTGGTTGGAGAGAAAAAGTAAAACCAAAATGAGAGTAAAACAGGATTTCCTATGGATAGCATTTCTATACACAACCTATATTCACACAAATTTCTTCAGGAGAGTGCGAAGTATAAGCTAGAATAGACCTCTTTCCTTTTTATACTCAAGTTATACTGTACAGGTAATCTATTACACATCTTAAAATATGGAATTAGGATTCTGTAACAGCAATTTGTGATCAAATTCCCAGGTAGTGTGAAATTATTGAGATAAATATTAGAATAAAAATATCAACGGAGTTACACCAATTTCTACAACCTGGGTATCTGTGATATTCACTAATTGCTTTACAGTCTCTATGGCAATTCAAGCACTGTATGTGCATATATATGTATGCAAAGACGTTTGTGAAGGGGAAGCAGCATGCAGCAGCATTCTTTCATTCAGGCTTTCAGTTTTAATCACCACCTCTTTCTACACTGGGGGATCCTGAAATCTCCTGGGCACCCCAGAAAGCTGGGCACAAGATGAGAGTTCTGCATTTGCAGCTGACTGACTTCATGTTTCTCAGCTTTTGAGACCTCCCCTTTATTGAACAGGACTCAAAAGATACTTGTCTGCTTTAAGTATCTGAAACTACATAGAAAACACTGACTCTTCCAGTTTTCAAAGTATGTAGGCAGCATAAGCATCAGCCAAGTTCACAGCTTTCTGCATAAGCATCAGTCAAGTTCACAGCTGTTCTCTCTTTGCTTTGGAAAGAAAATACATTTTCACTCTTTTGCCACACCAGTCAGGCTATGGATGAAGTGTAAAACTGCCATAGTGCCATCTCCCCACTAAAGAAAAACCAATTGGAGTGAAAAGGGGAAAAAAAAGAATTTTTAGGTAATACCACTGAAAAAACAGCCTCAACCTCCTTTATTCAATGTCTCTTCACTTTAATACTGTTTGCCACTTCAGGGATCAAGGCAGTTGATGAGTAGGTCCAGTTGCTGTACCAGGTACAAAATCAGAAAGGAACAGTGACTGTAATTTGGAAAAGCTTCCTATTGGCCTCCTCAGTTTAAGAATCAAGTGAAGTAGCTCCCAGTTTATCCAGTACTAAGCTTCATAAACATTTTAGTATTAAGGCTCATAACCATTTTTAACCATTCTGCAACACCTTACTTTTTCACAGGTTGTGATGAGCTTGATGAAAGAAAAGTTTTAAAGAACTGAACCAAAAGCCAACAAAAACCACTCAACACATTCCTGCTTGGCTCAAACAGTGAAGGCACTCTCAGATGACCCCTTGACATTTTCCAGCCATTGCAGAAAGGCCTGTCCCCTCTCAGGAAATAATCTAAACACTGATCCTCTTAACTGTCAGAAAAGAACCAGAGATTAGGAAAAAAAGTCTTTTTCTGATCAACAACTATCTCTTAAAAATGCCAACATATAGCTGAACAAATGTTGAACATAGTAACAAACACTTGTGCAAAGTAACACCCACAAAAGCAGAAATAGACTGACTAGGATATGGTTATAGGAAAGAGTCTACAGAAGGGGTAAGATTGTGAAAATCAGATTGCTTTCTTAGGTGTACCCTTTACCAAAGAGGCAGTGAAAACCTGGGATCAACATTTATCCTCCAAGTGGGCCTGGAAAAGCTTATCACCTTTACATCAATTTAGCATAAATACATGGCAGCATAGGATTTAAAGGCAACAAGAGTACAGGTTTAGCATTAGGCACAGGCAGAGATAAGCAAACAGCTCTGGTATAAAAGACAGCAAGGGCAAAAAGGCACTTGCACACAGACTGAATTCAGAATACAGTTGACCTAGAAAAGTACAACATCATCTAAAACTTTGAGAGAGAAAAGACCAAAAACTACAGGAAAGATTGAACTAGGATAAGCTTTATAGCAATAATTATACTGGTGTCTAAGCCCTTAACAGAGAATGACACTCGGTTTACAAAAGTGAGATAGCTGAGAACTGGGAATACTCCTACTTTGGTTTTGTTGCTCTCCCCCACACCCCTAGGATAGGTCATTCTTGAGCAGGACTCGTGCTTGACATCAACTTCATTATTCAATTTCCCATTCAAGAGCAGCATCTCAAAGGACTCTAAAACATGTCCATTCAATAATCTTCACAACTTTCTGAAACTCATCAATACTTGCAGAAACCTTTTTCAAAAATTTTTAAAAGTAGAAGACACATCTGTCAAATCCAGGTCAAGCTTTTATATATGAAACACCAATAAAACCAAAAAGTATCAGGGATAGCTGCGTGGAACTTTTAGTACAACTGTGGAGGTAAGATTTTGAAAAAAGAGAATTTACATTATGGCTAGGTATTCTGGGCATTATTTTAATTAGGATGATGTGTACAGACGGAAGAAACTCCATTTGCAGTTTCTCAAAGACAGAAGGAGGCAATTATGCAGTACAAGACAGAATCAGGCCTTGCCATGTACTGCTAACCTTTTCTAGGTTAATGCAATGTTTTTCAGTTTTCAGGAAATAGTGGAACTTCTGAAACACCACCCTCACAGAAAAAGCTTTAATTTTTTTAATGCTTATGAAAAGAGATTCACCCCATTGAATGTCCATCCTTGGTCCTCACAGTTATCAATAATTCCATCACTAAGCTTAGAGGAAAGAAAACAACTTGTGGGTCAAAAATATTTTGTATTATGGGTGAGGAGAAATTAAAAATGCAACAGAGTACAAAATATGTACAACAAATTAATGGAGATTTCTTTAGAATGAAATGAGAAAGGGGAAAGAAACATCAACTTAGTTCTCTTGCCACTAACAGGACAATTCTTGCATACAGCAACAAAATATTGGGTATATAGATATGATCAGAGTTCCGTGTTCTGAAAAATCCATAAGTGGCTTAAAGTTGTGTTTTTCCACTTTAGCTGTTTAGACTCTGTTTTAAACTGTGAAATATCAAGAGGGTGAAGTGTCCTACACTTTTCTCACCCTACAGGTATTTGGTGCTTTAAAAAAAAAAATCTTAAAAATAAGAAAAAGACCTTATTTATTCATAATATAACCAAGCTGCAAATTTTAATGGTGCCCTAGCCCAAAAATAGGGTATATTTTCTTCTAAAGAATGCAGAAAATTTCAAAAGATGTTAGGAAGGAAAATCCAAAATTACAAGGAGATTGTTGCGTTAGTAAACAAAAATTAAAACAGAGAAGACATATGAGACATCCATACATTTTGTCAAAATAGAGAGGGTTGGAAAAAACACTATTTGTTTAAATAAAGACTGCAAATGAGAAATAATCAAATGCTAGAGATGAATCAAGTTTAACTTTGCCCCTGGCACTGTATGACATTGTATCCTTTTTTCTCCTAATTGGAGAGATTTTAAGAGGAGGTGTCCCTTGAAAGTTGAAGTGTTATCTGTTGGTCTGGGAAACATCTGTTTGAAGGAATTGCTCTGCCTCTAAATTTTTGTCTGTTGCTGTCATCAACTGAAGTCTCATCTCTCATCTCCAAGAATTACAAGCCAGAATTATTGAAGCTAGCACGAAAAGATGATGGGAACATGTCCACTGTGTAATCCATCATTTGCTTTTTTTAGGAGTCTTTAGATGTGCAAACTTACTACCTTGTTCAGAGAAGTACTGAGGAAAATATCAGCATATACTCTAAATTTTGGGAAAGGTAAAAGTGTGGGGGAATCAAAAGTTTCCAAGAGAGAGAGTTGGGCACAGTGACCTTGCACCTTGAAGTAGCAGTGTGAGTCTAGTTCACTTGAAGTACTAGAGATGATGTTTTGAAGCCTTTTCTGTTTCTCCCTTGGATATTGAATCTGACACCTAGTCCTACCTTACCAGCACCTCAGCTGGTTATAGCTCACAACAAGCCTCGTATGGAGGAAGGAACAGCAGGAAGCCTCCTCTTCAGGGAAGATGCAACATTTGCTAGTCAGTATGAGAAAACTCATAAATTGCATGATACCTGCTTCATAAATAATCTGATACTTCTGAAGACCTGTATGTCTTCTGACAAATGTCAAACTCCCTGTTATAAATATATCCAGTGGATTCACAGATCTTTATTTCAGGACTCCTCACCATATTTCCACTGGCCATTTGAGCCCCTTTATGAATTTCACATGTGTAGCTTGCTGTAAACCAACTACTTATCTGAATGTTTTTGGAAGCCACTTGAAAAAAGCCTCAGAACAGTTATGAATCACTAATTAAAAGTATTTAACTTTAAAACTCAGAATTTACTTATGCAAGATCCATAAAAAGCTGATGTTTTTCAAGCATGAGAATAGCATTTGGCAGGCACCACCTATTGGTAGACCAGAGAAGAAAAGACATTCGTTTATGTGCCTACAGCTCTTCACATTTTCAAAGTCTTCTGCAAACATTACTAATTAATCCTCATCTATTCTTGCCAAATATGCTATTGTATTAAGAATTGACCTAACATAACCTTAAATGTTAAACAGAGCAACAGTCTACAGAAATGAAAAAGAAAAACTCTTGGAGCAAGGAGTTGGCAAGTATTCAACTCACTGTTTCATGAACATTTAATAATTTTCAAGCCAATAACTAAACTGATCACTGATGGGAGTTCTAGGGCACTGCAGCTACACCAGAGGTAAGGCTGGTTCACTAAATAGCATTTCTTATCCATGAGGAACTCTGCAGCATACTGCTTCTACAAAGATGAATTTGATTTAGTGACAATGGTCTCTCTGTTAGTGTTTACAGGTTTAAAGGATTATTGAGCCTTTCAGATTTCAAAACAACAAAAGCTCCCAGAGGATTTTATTTTAAACTCCTGTTTATTTGCTAAAACATGAGTTAATGCAATTTTTGGATATGAAATAGACAGTGCTGAGTAGTCTATTGCTAAAGTAGCATAATCTGAATTGTGAGGTTTAACAATGGAAACACCAGGATTAATCTTTGTCTCTCTTTGCTCAACTTGTCTTTGAGAAGCAGAACATGAATCACCTGTGATGTTTTAAAGACAGCCATGCTCTTGTACTCTGCAGCATATTAATTTTATGAATACTATATTTTACTGAATACTGATGAAGAAAATGGTATAGGCACAACTCAAAATTATTCTGTACAAACCTGAGTTTAAACAAATGATTTCTATAATTTCCACTTTGCTGAAAATCAAATATAAAATATACCTAAGAGATACTGACAATAGCTAAAATAGAGCTACATAACCACAAATTCAATACACATAGTAATTTAGAATTACCTCATTTAGTGTCAACATGTTAAGAATGTGACAAGAGGAACATAAATCCATCTTTAATTTTTTCCTCACAGAGTTTTCCCATATTTTGAATTTAATGATGTAAACAGGAATTAAGCTATAATATCCTGTCAATATTTCGAAGTTTTGTGTTCATGTATCATCAAATTCATGAGCTGGCCCAATAATTGGCAATACCAGTTTCCTTTCCTGAGAGATTACTTTGAAAGTTTTTCTATAACATGTTATTCTGAATTTATCTGGTTTTCTTGAAATTAAAACATGACATATTATAACTAAATCCACTGCTTTAGCAACTTTTCAAAGCTAGACTTATTTATTTGATGGGAGTACTTTTTTGCTTTGTTTTTGTTTTTATTTTTAATATTATGACACAGCCAAGGAGGATAACAATCGACTTTCCACACCTGCTGTGTTATGTGTGCACCTTGGTATCAACATGACTCATACAGAAGCAGATCCTGAGTAGCAATATGCCTCTGTTTTCCAGTGTAACAGATAAAGGAGTAATAAAAATTAAAATAACAACTACAGCAAATAGTGCAACTGGCATGATTAAGAGAAAGGTATGCTTTGATAACAGAATTGTTGATATGAGGGCAAGAGCAGTCACTTTATGACAGTGTAGGAGTTGAACATGAATGAGCCAGTTGAACTTTACACAAGCTGATGCCATTAATCAAAATCATTCAGTTATTTTTGCAACAACAGTGTAATGGGATCAATGGTTTCCAGATATATAACTTCAGAAAATTATTATTGATCTTGGTTATCAACTTCCACACAGTTTGTTTAATGCTACTGCTTTTAAATAATAACTTTGTCTATAGAGACAATATGGTTGAGCTTCTGACAAAGAATTTCCCTTTTATTCCATGTAATTTTTCAAAAGGTGTCTTTATGCTCAAGTACAACACAGACTAGGACTGGCACATCATTTGAGACCCTCCTCTTAAAAAGAAGTTCCAACTTTAAGCGATGCTGGCTTTTATTGGTTCAGCTACAGAAAGCTGTCCCTCACTTCCACAAATTTCTTCATGTCTTTTGTTTTCTGTGGATGATTTCACTTCTATGTAAAAATTCTTTTCTTTGAAGAGAGTCGCTGCCTGCAAAAGCTATAGAAGGAGAACTAATAAAACACAAGCCACAGACAGAAAGTTTGAGTGGTCAACTGCCCTTAAATAAGGGCATACATGTTATGCATACTTGAAACAGATGTTCTGTCTGTGCACATCTGGATTTATGTTGAGAGTGTCTTCTTCTGCCAGTTTCCAACTGCAGATAAGAGCCAGGCTAAAAATCAATAGAAGTTCATAAACTCTGTGTTCCTGATCCATCTGCATGTAGTCGTGACATCATTACTTTGCTTAACTGGCATAGTTATTGTAACTATGCTTAACTAACATAGTTGTTGTAATAGTTATTGTAATGTTATACAATAAGAATAGTTATATTCAAGTTCCTAGCATTAGAACAATAGAATCTTGGAATATCTGGAGTTGGAAGAGATCATTAAAGTTCAGTTCCTGGTCAGTTCCTGGAAAACCCAAGAATCACACCATGAACCTGAGAGCATTGTCCAAATATTTCTTGAACTCTGGCTGGCTGGTGCCATGATGGTCTCACCTCCCCTCCTCCCCACTCCTTATTTACCTATTCCTCAAATATAAAATTTTTATGTATCCCAAAGGGTTCATTGACATTGCAGCATAACTGGGATCATGAAGGAAAGCAGTAAGAAAGTTGTAACAGGATGTAGAACACTGAAGCTAGTGGAGATGGAATAAAGCTAACCAAAAAAGAAGATCAGATTAGAAAAAAAGATAGTATATGCTGAAATAAAATCAACAAGAAGAGAGTGCAAGGATTCAGAGGAAGTGAAGGAGTATAATCTGCAGACAGGAAAGATGTCTGGAATTTTTCTTTTGCATTATTATTTTAAATATCAATCTAAAAGGATATTGTGCAGTGGCTCATGTGTTTGTAATTCATTGTCTGCTAGTGGTGTTTTAACTGAGGGGTCAGGAATCAGTCTCCTGCACTTCCTTCATGACCCTGTCTGCATCCTTGGGCACACCACTTTACATGCCTTCATTTCCTTATGAATGATGCATTACAAGAGCAGTATGCAGCATTTGGATTTAGGACTAATGATTCAGATTTCAGAACCAATAAGTACTGAGCATGCAACCAGAATGTTCAAGGTTTCTTCAAAGCACTATCTAAGATGAACTCTATCAAGAAACAGGGAAAAAAGATCCTGACAAATCAGGAAGCTGCTTACAGGTCTGTTTGTGCGGGAGTGTCTCTGTCTTTTTCCAATTTCAACTCCAAGAGAATGTGTCACTACTTTTCCACTAGGCCATCCTCAGGAAAAAATAATTGTGCTCCATATACAGTTAAGAAGACAATATTCTAAAATTTCTATAATTTTTCTTGATTATTCCAGTACACACAGACATGCAGATGCACTTCTAAAAAGGTAATTGTCCCCGTAAAAGATGTAAATTCAGGGGTTTTAGAACCGATTAGAGAACTGTCACTGCACAAAATCTCTTCAGGAACCACTAAAATATTTAAATTGTCCAGCTATATAATCAATAATCTTAGAGTGAACCATATTCTTCAATATGCATTTTACAAATTGCTACTGATCCTTACATCAATGCTCACTTACACTATGCATAATCCTCTGCCACTCAAAGATTGAAACATTAAAAATGATGTGAAATTTAGAACATAATTCTAGGTTTCTTAACACAAGAGCCTATATTACAGCTCATAATGATCCAGGAAAAGGCTAGATGATGAAAATCAGCTTCAGGGAAATGTGGTTTTGGTGCTTCATATGACAGATGACCACCCATGACCAACAGATGTTGCTCTACAAATCCATACGATGGCAGCAGGTGAAAATCAATAGCTGAATCTTTATTGGCACTGCAGCAGAACCAGCTGGATTTATGGCTGAGTAAAGATGGGTGCAGAAGCACTTTGAAGGCTCAGAGGCTGCTGTGTAAGCTCCCCTAGTGAAAAGTCCCACATCTTGAGATTCACCTGTTCCAGGATTCCTCCTGCCCTTCATTGTGGGGGCTCAGACATTAGAGGCACCATTCACACACCCTCTGCCACCTGAGTTCTATACCATGTCCTATACCATGTCTATACCAAAACAGCTTTTAAAACCTTTAGGCAGCCTGCTACATAATATTAGATGTGCTCTGAAAGGAACAGAAAATATTCTAGGCATGGCAAGTCAAAAAGAAGCTATCCAAATCCTTGGAGGAGTGGAAGAAACATATAGCATGCTCCAACTTTCTTAAAGGTGATCAAATTGCATTGCACAGGTAGTATACAGTGAACAAAAACCTGCTGATACTAAAAGACTGAGCTGGAACCTGACACAGGACAGGAAACGACACATCTGTGCTTCAGGACCGGATTAATTTGACACATTTAGATGCGTGCAAAGCATTTGAGACCTGTTTTAAAGAGTATATTCATGAAGGAAAGGTGGGTGTGGAAATGAAGACTTACAAGTCCATCCATTGCAAGTTTTGGGTCACCTAAAATAAGAAATGGCTCTCCAACAGCTAACTATGAAGCCTTGTGAGGTGCTTCTTTCCCAAAATGGAAAGACTTGTATCAGTTCAACACAATATTTTTCCACAACCACACTGGGCTTACTACATTCTTTGCGAGTTGAAAAATGTGGCAAAACATATTTTGGACTACTTAAAAAAATTAAACCCCTCCAATTCTGAAATTAAATCTTCAAATCCTTAAATTTAAACTCCATATGTACCTAGTTTTTGTTTCCATACTCTCTTAACAGATCATTTTAAATCTGAAGCAATTGAACTGCATCCCTTTGGTGATGATCTCCAAAGGAATGTTTTTTTCCTGTCCTCCCCACCAAGCCTCAAAAAAAAGGGAATTATATATGTACACACACATATGTACATAAACATATATCTCAATAAGCATTTAGAGCCGTGACAAATTTATTCTTACTGTCAATTTAATACATCTGTTTTTCATTTTAATTTGATATAGAGCCTGGTGTTTTCTATTAGATCATATAAACAAGTGTTTGATTTAAAACAGGATTATTTTTCTTCACAGAGATTGAGGGCAGTGATAAACATCACTCTTTCTGGGAATACAAATGAGGTGGTAATTCTGTTTAAAATAATAATTTAAATAAGAAAAGAATTAATTAAAGTATTTAAAAAGCTTGCCCACAGGTCTCTTCTGTCTACTGATCTTCTGGACAGAAATTGTTCTTGCACGACTGACTTTTCTAGTGGATTACACTAAAATGAGACATATTTCATTTTTCCAAGTGTTCATGCTTGGAGACATCAATCAGTTTGCTGTCATTAGCAGCACTGATGTGAAGCCCAAAGCAGGGTAGACACTTCACCACTCTATTGGATGAAGTTCACTTTCTGTTCTAGACTTTTTAATTGCTTCTTAGAAAGACAAAGGGCTTTTCTCCTAACACATATTTTTACTTTTATAAAAGAGGACAACTGCAAGTCTGCAGATGTAGTTTGTAAAATAAAACCTGAAAGGATTTGAGTGAGAGCATGTCATCTGACAGTGGGGGATTAGGGCCATAATCAAATTTTAACGTGAAAAAACCCACCCTCAAAGGAGTAGTACATTCCTAAACCAGAATAAGCTTATCTTAGAGAGGGGTATTTCATTTAAAAAGCATACCTTTACAAAACGGCAAAGCAAATGTAGATTCTGGCTGATAGACACCTTGCCATTGTGTCCAAAAAGCTGACCCATGTGGGAGGACTGGGCTGTTACTGAGTATTACCACAGCAGCCAGCACTCCAAAAGCACCTAAGCAAACCTAACGTACCTTGCCTTATTGAACCTCATAAGGCTGGATCCATGGCCCATGTAACTCAGTAAGGGTGCACTTGATCCCCTCATCCAGGTGATCAACAAAGATATAGCACACAACTGGCTCCAACACCGAGCCCTGGGGAGCCCCACCAGTGACTGGTCACCAACTGGATTTGACTCCACTCACCAACTCTGCCCCACCCATCCAGTGTCTCACCCAGAAAACTGCCCAGGCATCCAAGCCACAAGCAGACAATTTCTTCAGGAAGTGCTGTGGGAAACTGTCAAAGTCTTCACTATTGCCCAGGTGGACACAATCACAGACTTTCCCTCATCCACCAACCCACACCTTGCCATAGAAGCAGATCAGGTTGGACAAGCAGGACCTGCCTTTCATGAATCCATGTGGCCTGGGCCTGATCCCCTGGTGGTTCTGCACATGCCTTGTGATGGCACTCAAGATGATCTGCTCCTTCCCCAGAACAGACATCAAACTGACAGACCTGTAGTTTCCCAGATTGTCCACCCAGCCCTTCTTGTAGATCAGTGTCACATTTGCTAACCTCTCTTGCTAATCAGGCTGTACACAATTAAACTGAGCTTGATGTACATTCAACCCAGACAGTAAATGACTTGGAAATATACAATAATGAAATAAAATTAAAATTCAGCCTATTAGGAAGAATGTTTTGACACCACCTGTGCCAGGAATAGATCTGTTGAGCTGCAGTGATTTACAGAAGAACTACTGTTGATGGTAGATCATCTGTGATTTATAGAGGGAAAGGGAAATATAGAATAAAAATATACAAAGTATGAGTAAGCTAGACCAATGGCGAACTCCAAAAGGAGAAAGTATTATCTATTTCGTCTTTTAGTACATCCCAGTTTAATATCAGTATCTGAAGAATTGTGACTTCCATTAGAGTATCTGGAAACAAAGGCACAAATGAGATTTACATACTGGTGTTTCCATATCTTTCCCACCAATATTGAAGAGATTATGCAAAACAAACAAAAAAAAAATAACATTAGGATCTGAGAAATTTATATCAACTTGTGAACTCACCTTGTCCAAGAAAATGACAATGAATCAAATGGTAAATTGGTTAGAATAAGAGTAAAAAAATTTTGAAATTTGGAATAAACCAGGAATTTTGTTGCCCTGTCTAGATGCAGAATAGGGAGGCTTTCATGACTCTTCAAAACATCTTTGAATGGACTAAGTAGTTTATGTTTACGCAAGAAATGGTGAGAAACACCACATACACTGATCCAGTCTGCCCTGCAGTAGGCATGAGGACAGATCTGCAAGCAAAATGAAACAGAGGGGCACTGAGAATTTCACAGCTTACTGGCCTTAGCTCTCTGACTGTCAATCTACCCCTTGACACTGGGGCCCAAGTAACCATTTGCCAAGAAAGCCTGGGAAAAGTTCTCATCCGTTCTTAGATCCAGGAGGAAAAACATAAGCACTTTCAAAATGTGGTATGTATTTTACAGTGGCTATAACGAGTATATGAATAACATTTTCTTCTAATGAAAAACTCAAACAAATAAAAGTAGCTATAATGCAAAATATACATCTAAGACTCCCTCTAATGTTTTATAGGGGGGTTGGTTTTTATGAAGCTTCATTTTTTAACACCTAAGATTCAGATGATGCTGTTTCCTGATGTAGCAGGCAAGATGAAGAAATCCAAACTTTCAGTATGTCACATCAGACTTTCAGTCATAGATGCAGTAATGCAAAGGCTTCAGCTTAATTGATTAAGTACTATTTCTTATGTTTTAGAGGTAATTAACTTGATAAAATTTAATTTCAGCTCAATTAATTATAATCAGTATATTTATGAAATAGAATGTTTTCCATAGTAAAGTTAAACTAGTGGGGAAAAAAAATAAAAGGGGGATCTTTCTTCGTGGGAAAAGGTAGTATAGCATATGAAATGTACCCAAAACAAATGGCAGCACTTTGGAACTTTTATTTGGGAGTACCAAAACATTTTTACACACTCAGCTAGGACAAAAACATCTTTTCAGAACTGTGCTGGGTTCAAGTCCCATGAGACCAGCTCATTTGGGTTCATTTTACTTTGCCCTCCAAGGTTGTATTCAGTACAGAATCACAGAATATGCTGAGCTGGAAGGACCAACAAGGATCATTGACTCTAACTACTGTCCCTGCACAAGACAACTCCAAGAGTCACACCATGTGCCCAGAGCATTCCCCAAACACTTCAACTCTCAGCCTTGGTGCTGTGACTACTTCCCTCAGGAGCCTCTTCTAGTGCCTGACCACCCTGTGGGTGAAAATCCCTTTTTCTAATATCTAGCCTAAACCTCCCTGACACAGCTGCAGACCATTCCCTCAGGTCCTGTCACTGCTCACCACAGGGAAGAGATCAGTGCCTGCCCCTGCTCTTCCCCTCACCAGGAATAATGAGGTCTCCCCTCAGTCTCCTCCAGGCTGAACAGACCAAGTGACCTCAGCCACTCCTCACACAAACTTCCCCTCAAGGCCTTTCACCACCTTCACTGCCCTCCTTTGGATGCTCTCTAATAGTTTAATATCTTTCTTATATTGTGGTTACCAAAACTACACACAACAAAACAGACTTGGGTTGGTTTCAATTTTGTTGTTTCTGGAATTGTAACAGAGGTGGAGAAAAAAATGAGTAAATACGAGTTAGAACCACCTTATATGGGCTTCTTGTGCTACACTAATCAGAACTCTTGCCCCAGGAATTCTTCTGATGCACCACTTAATATTTCCTGAAAACAATAGAGCTGGTGGGTATTGAGAAAATCATGCCTTTATTTCTAATATTTTATATCTCATCTGTCATCCATCATGGAAGAGAAATGAACTCTTCTAGGGTGGATGCAGAATAAAATCAAGTCTGCGTGGATTCAAGCAGAGACAGTTTGCCATGGCTACTAGTGATATTACTGGACAGAAAAGCAACTGAACCCTTAAGACCAACAGTTAGAAAAATAAAATACTAGCTTACTTATGAACTTGGTATTTTGACTGTGGAATATGCTTTGAGAGATACATGGATCTCCACATATTTGTTCTTTGTAGAGGAAAACATTTTTGCCGACTACAATTATTGAGAAAACTTCCAGTGTTGCAGCATGAAACAGAACTTTCGACATTCCGAGTGCATATATGTCAGAAATATCAATACAAGTAATTGTTTTGTTATCCTCAAGGAATAACAATGAATACATTTACATCATACATAATTTATATACATATTAATACAGAGCTAGCAAGACATGAAATGAGACACATACAGCCAACAGGTCAGTAGCTGGAACAATTCATTTCCATGTTACCCTTGAGTTAGGACACTGGCATTTTATACACTTCTTTATATTCAGATGAGACAGATGTGCAAATTGTAAAGTTGACTGTTAAGGAAATTAAAATAATTACATGATGAGGTGCATTTATTGAGCCATCATCCATGCATTCTCTAGATGGCAGATGATCAGAAAAATGTTAATTTTAACATTGCAGATGTTACATGGTACATTGTGCATAGAGTTGCACCAATCTGTCATCAAACAGCAAAGGAATGTTAGCACCAAAACACTATGGCTTACATGCACTTTGAATTTTTATGAAATTTAAAAAGGAAAAAAAATCTCACTCATTAAGATGACATATCAAATTCATATGATTCCAGTGTGAGCTTGCATAACTTAGATTCTGATGTCTGTGTCTTAAGAAAAGCTATGCCATTGTTTAAATAGACAAGCTCTGTAAATAACCTTTTTCATAGAATCATAGATCACTAAGGTTGGAAAATACCTCCAAAAATCAGCCAGTTCAATAATTAACTCAGAATACCAAGTCCACCACTAAGCCATGTTTGCAAATATCGTATCTACAAGAATTCTGAAAATTTTCAGGGATGCCCATGCCACCAATTCCCTGGGCAGCCTGCTCCAATACTTGACAACTTTTTCCATGAAGAAATTTTTCCTGCTATCCAATCTAAATGGCCACAACTCATGGCACAACTCGAGGCCATTTCCTCTTGTCCTACTCCTTTTTCCCTGGGAGAAGAGATGACCCCCACCTCACTACAACCTCCACTCAGGTTCTTTTGAACAGAGGCATCTCTTTGCCGATCTTCATATACACTTCTTGTAATAAATGAGAATTATTTTACCAGAAAGTTCATAGAATTAATGAATTGCTGACAGCTGATACATTCACACAGAAAGTGAAGGGACTATTACAATAATAATAAAAAAAAAACCCACTAACTGCCCCCCAAAATAAATTCTCCCCCCTCCCCACCCCAAAAAACCCACCAGGGAATAAAGAGCATTGAGCACCATAACATATATCTAAAGCATAGTAGAAATTTACTAAACAAAAAGGAATTAACTGGAAAGAAATATATATTTGAAAATCTCTTTGGTTAACTTCTCTCTTATGAGGTATGAAAATGCATTACATTAATTCACAGGGTTTGGGTTTTTTTTTTGTCTCCTCAGTGTTTCCATAGACAGATGTGAATTGATAAAGCTTCAGAAATGAAATAATATAACTGAGAAATTCCAGGACTTGTAACTTTATTTAATATTTCCACCAATAAGTCTGCAACTGTTGTGTAAATTANCACTAAGCCATGTTTGCAAATATCGTATCTACAAGAATTCTGAAAATTTTCAGGGATGCCCATGCCACCAATTCCCTGGGCAGCCTGCTCCAATACTTGACAACTTTTTCCATGAAGAAATTTTTCCTGCTATCCAATCTAAATGGCCACAACTCATGGCACAACTCGAGGCCATTTCCTCTTGTCCTACTCCTTTTTCCCTGGGAGAAGAGATGACCCCCACCTCACTACAACCTCCACTCAGGTTCTTTTGAACAGAGGCATCTCTTTGCCGATCTTCATATACACTTCTTGTAATAAATGAGAATTATTTTACCAGAAAGTTCATAGAATTAATGAATTGCTGACAGCTGATACATTCACACAGAAAGTGAAGGGACTATTACAATAATAATAAAAAAAAAACCCACTAACTGCCCCCCAAAATAAATT